>JAGDQO010001926.1:362500-474388 GCA_018342035.1 Solanum appendiculatum | reverse complement strand
TAAAATATTTGCCTTGTGATCTTGTTGAATTGAAAACATGGTCGATTGATGTTTGTTCTTGGGGATGGATTGGTGCATGCCATACTATGCTTCTTTGAATTGTAGAACCCGTAGGAGTCAAGTTCCATTCCCAAGTGAACCCACCTTGAGTTGGGAAAGCCAAAATGGGTTAGTCAAGGGTAGATTCATCTCTTGCATTAAAGCCCGTAAGTTGATCTCTAAGGGGTGTCTCTATCACCTTGTGAGGGTTAGGGATGTGGAGTCCAAAACCCTTCTTATAGAGTCGGTTCCGGTCGTAAATGAATTCCTTGATGTCGTTCCTAATGACCTTCCCGGTGTTCCTCCCGAAAGGGAAATAGATTTTGGCATAGACCTCCTCCCCGATACTCAACCCATTTCTATTCCCCCTTACCGTATGGCCCCGGCGGAGTTCAAGGAGTTGAAAGAACAATTGAGGGACTTGTTGGAGAAGGGTTTTATTAGGCCTAGCCAATCACCATGGGGTGCACCGGTGTTGTTTGTGAAGAAGAAAGATGGGTCCCTGTAGGATGTGTATCGATTTACTGGCAACTCAATAGGGTCACCTGTCAAATAAATATCCTCTTCCTAGGATGATGATTGTCGACCAATTGCAAGGGGCTAGCCACTCTCTAAAGAGATCTCGTCGGGTATCATCAAGTGAGGTGAGGGGAGGGTGACATTCCCAAGACAGCCATCCGGACTAGTTATGGACATTATGAATTTGTCATGTCCTTTGGTTGACCAATGCACCGGCTACCTTCATGGACCTAAATGAATAGGGTCTTTAACCCTACCTTGATTCCTTTGTTGTGGTCTTCATTGATTGATATTTTAATCTTATTCGCATAGCGAGGAAGAACATACGGTCACTTGAGGGGTTGTGTTGCAAGATTAAAAGGGGAGAAAAAGTTGTTATTATGCCAAGTATGAAAAGCTGTGAATTTTGTTGAGGGAGGTTGCCTTCCTAGGTCATTGGTGTCGGGGATGGTATTAAGGTAGACCCTAAGAAGACCGATGTGATTAGAAATTGGCCTAGGCCATTGACCCCGTCGGATATTAGAAGCTTCTTGGGCTTAGCGGGTTACTACCGGAGATTTGTGAATGGGTTTTCTTCTATTGCTTCTCCCATGACTAAGTTGACACAAAAGAAGGCTAAGTTTGAGTGGACCGACGAGTGCGAAAGGAGTTTTCAAACCTTGAAAGATAACTTGTGTCCGCTCCTATATTGTCACTACCGGATGGGCTTGAGGGATTTGTTGTGTATTGTGATGCTTCTAGAGTTGGCTTGGGTTGTGTCCTAATGCAAAATGGTAAGGTGAAGCCTATGCTTGCTAGACAACTCAAAGAGCATTGAAAAGAACTATCGCTTACGCATGATCTTGAATTAGCCCGGTGGTGTTTGCTTAAAAGATTGGCGTCATTATTTGTATGGGGTAATGTCGATGTGTTCACCGATCATTAAGAGCCTCAATATGTCTTCACCCAAAAAGATCTCAACTTGAGACAAGAAGGTGGTAGAATTTCTTACAAGATTATTGATATGAGGTGCCATTAATCATCCCGGTGAAAGCTTAAGTGGTGGCGGATGCTTTGAGTAGGGTGTCTATGGGTTAGCCTAGCTCATGTGATTATTGGGATAGGGAAATGGCTAGGAGGTACATCGGTTGGCTAGGTTGGGGGTTAGGTTGGAAGAGTGTGGTAATGGTGGTGTGGTCGTGTTGATGGTGCTAGGTCTTCCTTGGTTATGATGAGGTGATAGCAAAACAAGATCTTGATTTCTTCCTTGTTGAATTGAAGGGCCTTGGTGAAAGAGAGCAAGGTGGAAGTTTTCTCCCAAGGGGGAGATTGTGCCCTTAGGTACCAAGGTAGGTTGTGTGTGCCTTGTGTTGATGGTTTGAGGGAGAAAATTCTTGAGGAGGCTCATAATTCTTCCTACTCCATCCACCCCGGTTCCACCAAAATGTATAGAAATTTGAGGGATGTGTATTGGTGGGGAGGCATGAAGAAGGACATTGCCAAATTCGTCTCCGGCTGTCATAGTTGTCAACAAGTCCCAAGCGGAACATCAAAGGCGGGTGGTCTAACCCAAACATAGAGATTCCTACTTGGGAAGGGGACGAAATTAATATGATTTTTAGTTGGTTTTACCCAAGGACGTAGAAAAGGTTTTGATTCTATTGGGTGGTAGGTTGATTAGGATGACAAAATCGGCTTCATGTTTTCTACCGGTAAAGGACAACATATGGGGCGGAAGATTATGCAAGGTTATATAATCATGACTTAGGTTAAGGTTGCATGGGATTCCTCTATCCATCATATCGGACCATGGTACTCAATTTACTTCACACTTTTGGAAGTCTTTTCAGAGGGGTCTAGGTACGAGAGTTAAGCTTACTACGACCTTTCACCCGCAAACGGATGGACAAGCCGAAAGGACTATCCAAACACGTGAGGATATGCTTAGGGCTTGTGTATTGGAACTTAAGGGTAGTTGGGATGATCATCTTCCATTGATTGAGTTTGCCTATAACAATAGCTATCATTCTAGCATCGGTATGGCTTCTTTTGAGGCTCTCTATGAGAGGCGTTGTAGATCACCGGTTGGGTGGTTTGAGGTAGGTGAGGTGGCCTTGTTAGGACCAGACCTAGTTATGGAGGCTCTTGAGAAGGTTAGGATGATTAGAGAAAGGTTGAAGATGGCCCAAAGTCGCCAAAGGTCCTATGCCGATGCGAGGAGAAGGGCTCTTGAATTCCGAGTTGGTGATTGGGTTTATTTGAAGGTGACACCCATGAAGGGTGTGGTTCATTTTGGTAAGAAGGGCAAGTTTGAGCCCAAGATACGTGGTCTTATAAGGTGATGAGGAGAATATGCAAGGTAGCTTATGAGTTGGATTGCCTAGCGAGATGGATTTGTTCATCCGGTATTTCATGTGTCTATGTTGGAGGAAGTGTGTGGGTGATCCGAATTGCCATTGTGGTCTCTGATGTTGGTGGGGTGTTGTTGAAGATAATTTGACCTATGAAGAGGTTCCGGGTCCAGATTTTTAGATAACAACGTGAAGAAGCGTTGAGAAACAAAGATGTGGCTTCCAGTTAAATCCTTTGGAGAAATTCAACAGGTTGAAGTTGCTACTTGGGAGGCCGTAAGCGGACATGCAAGGGCGATATCCTTATCTTTTCCCCTCCACTCGAGCCTAAGGTATTGATCTAAGCCCTTTATAAAATCTCAGGTCTTAAGTTCAGCCCCCATGTCATTGCATACATTCATGTTTAAGTTGACAAGTTCATTGTGGTTTTACAACTATATTGAGGTTTTGAAATAAGGTGTAAGTGCATTGTTGCATCCTTATGTGGGCTGAAATTGCCATGTTTGTGTCTCTCATGTACGTTTCTTTAACATTCGGGGACGAATGTTCCCAAGGGGAGATATTGAAACGACCCCAAAAATGCCCGAAAATGTGCTTCGGATACACCTATAATTGTAATTTCCATATATCTCAAAATCCGTGCATGATTTCGGAAATTCGACTTCATATTTTATTTGTGGGGTCAAATGGAGTGGGAAATGGGTCTAACCCGAATTTTAGAGCAACCGTATCAAAATTCGAAAATCGCAAAAAATTGCGATTTGGAGGGTCAACTTTAAAGGGGCATATCTCTTAGCACACAAGGAACTGGAAGGGCTGCAACCTATCAAATTAAAGCTCTTTGAGTTAGCTTTCCAACGCACTTGGTTTCACCTTATTCCGAGTTAGGATGAGGGAGTTATGACCATTTTCGTAAAACCTGTCTGTGCAGATTTGCAATTCCAGTGAGCTTTTTTTTTAGGCGGGTTGGAGACTTTTTTTTTATAAAAAGGGGATATGTCCCATACTTAGTCATTTTCTTAACTCCAAAAACACTCTCTAAGCCCTCTCCAAAAATTCCACCAAGATCTTCAACCAAATTCAAACATCTCAAGCTCTAATTCCGGATTCAAGACTCAATCTCAAGCTTCGATTCTCCATTCCAATCTTCATCAAGGATTCTCCAAAGTTGAGGTATGTGGGTTTGATTGTGGAAACCTTCCTTTCCACAAGTCCAACCATTTATCCTCTATTTCTACTTCAAGTTTATGGGTCCTTATGATTATTTATGAATTCTTGAATTATGGAATTACTACTACACACCCTATTATGGTCCATTTTGCATATTATCATGAAATGGAATTATTATGTGATGTTTATGGTTTACATGCTTCCATGATCAAATTATGAAGGTTGATATATATATGTATGTTGTTGGTGGGCTGATTTATATGGATTTTGGAATTGGTTGGACTTAGTATTCTTGAAATACATGATTTCATTTACATGAACAATTGCCCACCTTGTGTTTGATAAAATGCCCATTTATAGAATTCTTAGGAAAGGGAAGGTCCAAGGTACGTCCTATGAGTCGGATGGTTATGTAATTACTGAAATGATGATGAAATGGACACATGTATACGATTTTCTCTATATAAGTGTTGTGAGTCGACCAAGCCTAGTACGGGGGGTAGTAGGCCCGTATAACCGTATCGAGGGGTTGGTACCTTGGTTGCCTAGTACGGGGGTAGTAGGCCCGTATAACCGTATCGAACCCTAGTACGGGTAGTAGTCGAGTACCTTGGTTGCCTAGTACGGGGGGTAGTAGGCCCGTATAACCATATCGAGGGGTTTGTACCTTGGTCCCTAGCTCGGGGGGTGGTAGGCCCTGTGTAACCATATTGAGGGGTTTGTACCTCTTTCGCCTCTCCAAGGGGGTGGTAGGCCTTGGAAATACTATATTGATGGTCACTCGCCACACATGTACTACGTCCCACTAAATATGATTTTTTATGTAAGCATCATTATACATATCATTTCATTAATATGCTATCTATTGGGTATGATTACGCATTTTTCCTATGATGTCCATCTAATGTAGCATTACATTGCATCCCATATACTTAGTACATTCAAATGTACTAACGCATACTCTATGCCTACATGATGTCACCATGTAGGGACCGGAGCACCGCTTGACCATCCTCCTCCGCGTGGCTAGTACGATTTTCTATAGTGGTTATTGGTGAGTCCTCCATTTCGGGGACGTTGCTCATGATCTTTTGCTATGTATAAAACTTTTCCTTTCTAGTTATGTTTTGACTATGAGGGTGAGCCCGGTAGTTTGTCTTGGCCCCCGCTAAGTACTCATGTTTAGAGGTGGTGTTGGACAAGTTGTGTATTATGCTTGAGCTTGACTCATCTATGGTATTTATGTATCATTTATTTTTTTTCTTGCTCCCTTAGTCCCGATTTCCCCTTGATTATGCTTATCGTTTATGGTCATTTAATTGCTTCCGCGACCAAGGATGTGTAATGATACGCTATGAGGCTTGTTTGGGGTTCCTTCGGGTTCCCCATTTGCCGGTCACATCTAGGCCCTAGGCTTGGGTCGTGACACATACCATGTTCATAAGACGGATTTTTATTTTTAAGTTATTATTTGATTCATTCACTTTTATTCATATTTATTTGTTACTAACACTTTTACTAAGTGTCTTTATAGGTACCCGGAGTTGCTTTTCGAGGAAGCTACTCCAATGGAGTTCAAATGATATTTTTGATTCACTATTGTGTATATTATTGGCGTTAGGCAAATCTTAGGCCGTTTCTTATATTATTGTTTTATTTTATTACTTGTGTATATCGCATGTTTATTATACTTGTATAGTGTTTTATCTTCTCCTCAATTTGAAAAAATGAATTCAGTCGGAACCCACAGTTATGAATCTTGAAGGAGGCCTAATACCTTTTCTTTGAAATAACTTGAACTCTTACCTAGAATCTATTGGTTTCGTAGACATTTCTTGATTAATTAATTAATTGGTTTCCTAGTTTTTCCTAAAATTAGGTGACGACTTCCTTTAAAATTATTTTATTCTTTTAAATACCTTTAAAATTGATTGTTTTTTTTAAATTTCCACGACGTGTCGCCCTTAAGGGATGTCAACAATTATTATGATTTCCTTATAGATGTTTTGTCTATGATTGGTGTGATTGATTGTTGATGTGAAATTTGTCATCATCACTATGCATGATCATGCTTATTTACATTGGTATTGAGTCACCGTTGTGATATGACACTAAGTGATATTAATGAGAAAAAAAGACCAAATGGATATGACTTGGAGGGACGTGCCCCATGCAAGGATGATATGATACTATTTTCGAGAGGCGTACCCCGCGTCGAAGATGATATGATATGATATTTGAGGGACGTGCCTCGCGTCAGGGTAGGTGCATAGACAAATATGTCCCCCATGGATCTCGATTGGCCAATGATCAGCGGGTGTATATCAATACGACAGACATATATCACTCTATATGACATTGGCACTACATCACACTGCACCTCATCATCATTGCTTGGACTTTATGAGTGAATTGCTATGTACCGTGATTATTGAATCTGAAGGTTGTGATGGTTCAATGGAGACTCTGATGGTGTGGCCTATTGTGTATTACATGTATTGTGTTTGTTCTTATCACTTTGAAGCTGCTAGAATGTGTTGGATTCTGAATTTCTAAGCAGGTTGTAGTATATGCAGGTTCGGATGGTGTGTCAGAGTACATTCTTACTTTATTTGGAGTCAGCTAGGGATATTTGATGAGTACCATTGTTGTTTGATACTTACTCCCTTACTATCTACACTTGTGTAGGTTACACACAAAAACACTCATGTTTAGCCATTTAAAAATGGGGAGGATCATCTTGCAATTCGTATTTAATCATTAAGAAAAAAGAAAAGGGTATTTTTACAAATACTTTGTCATTAAGTAAAGGAGTGAAGGGATCACCTACAATTTATAATTATATAGAGAGGCTTTTCTTCTATTATAAAAGGAGGAGGGGATATCTCATTTTGAAACATCACTTGCATACTACTTCACATACATTTATTTTCTTTTCTATAAACTTTTCATATTTTCTTTTCATAGCAAAACTAGCATCTTCTTCCTCTGTTTATATTTTTCATGCATAATCTTTATTTATATTTTATACATCATCTTTATATTATTATTTTTATATAGTTTAATTTCATACATTGTCCTTACATTTGTTCATACATTATTTTTACATTTTTTTGTGTATTGTCTTTACATTTATTTATACATTGTCTTTATATTTACTTATATACATTGCTTTTATATTTATTTACATACATTGTCCTTATATTTATTTATATACATTATCTTTACATTTTGTTCATATACATTTTTTACAGTTATTTATATACATTTTCTTTATATTTTTCATGTATTATCTATACATTTTTATATTTTGCATATATCTTTTTTACACTTTCACACACATATTTTGTTTTACATCATTTTATGTTTATATGTTTTTTATATACACAGATTTTGTATGTATAAGAGAGAATCTTTTTATTATAAAATATGTGTACTTTATTCACTAAAAAATAAAAAGGAGAAACCTTTCATTAAATAGGGGTTCTCTTTATTGACCAAAACGTAAAGGACTATATATATTGTCTCTACATTTTTACATATATAATCTCTAAATTTTTCATACATTGTATTTGTATTTTAATACATCATTTTTACATTTTTGCTACGTGTTTTCTATTTTTCTTATATCTTCTTTAAAATTTATCTTCTTTTATATATGTATACATTTCTTTATACGTGCAAATATTTTCTTCTATATTTTTGTATCAATACTATCATTTTCTTTTTCTCTCTCAAAAACTTTTTCCTACATTTTTTTTTTACATTTCATGTCGTTTGTTAAAAATCTTTTATAAACATTATTTTGACATTTGCAAATATTCTACTTTTGGCGAGTAAAATAATTTTTTCATTAGTTTTTGAGGTCTCTCCATAATAAAAGAAAAATATTTTATTTTAAATTGTAAAAATAATTAAAGTACCATATATATACACAAAAAAACAAATTGGCTGATGAAGTAAGTTTTGTCGATTTTCGAGGCTTTCTTTTTACCTAAGACAAATTTTATTTTAAGTTGCAACATATATTTATTAGTATTTTCTTAATGTATATTGGTAAATATTTATTCACTATTGACATTTCTACTAAGTGTTTATACACATATTTGGAGGCACTAACCAAAAACAACACTTACAAGAAGTTTGAAGATGTTCATGAATTTCACTATTTGTATTTATTTCACGTCCTTAAAGTTATATATATATATTACTCTATATTTTTCATATTTATTTTATACATATGTTATACTCGCAAAAAGTAATTTTACCTCCTACTCTTACGATAAATTAAGTCTAGTCGGAAATCACATTTTGTGGATTCTGAAAGGTGTTTGATACCTCCCCTTAAGAATAATTTGAACCCTCACTTGGAAGCTAAACTAATGTTGAAAGACAAAAAATGAGTCATACATGTCAATAATAAAACATGTTTTTTTTTTCTTAAAAATTAGATGGCAACTCTATACATTAATTAATTATTTGAAGTCCATAAGTTGTACTTTATCTAACCTAGATGTAATTAGGGTGCAACAATCATCTGCATTCAATTCTAATCTATATTTTGGAACCTGAGTTTTCTCATCTTCACTAAAGTTTTGTAGGAATATTTGACCTGTCAAGAACCACATTCCAAATATTATGATTTTTTTAAATGATATGATTCATCATTTTGTTCTTCAATCATTCATAGTATAGCCCATTGAAGAGGAGTCATTCAATTTGCGAGGCACCTTCCTGAGAAGTTGGTGGAGTAGTCATAAGATCCTTTAAGATTGTTAAGCTTATGGTGAAAAAATATGCTCGGATATCAGATGAAATAAAATTGTTCATCAACTACGATTCTCTAGGACCTGGTTCCTAAATTTGTATTAGAATAGAAAGTAACATTTGATTTACTAGTAAAAAAAATTCTTGCTCAAAGGAGTAAAAATCACCATCTATGATGTGTAGTATTTTCAGACAACTTCCCTAACTTTTAATAAGGGATTTTAGATTACAACTCGATAATTTAAGGGACTAGCTCTTAGTATCTTAATTTCAACGGTTCTAATTACTCTCAAAGAAGATAAACTCTCCTTTTTTACAATTCACACAACCTTGCCAATAAAAATAGTTACTAATCGATAAGTCTTCTATTAAAGACTCAGAATTAACAACAACTTAAACACTTGTTCAATGAAGTTATTACTCTGCTCCTAACCTTCGTCACTATTGTTGTCTATTGCTTGAGCAAGATACATTTTCTTTGTGTGCAATCAACATGCAATTCATTCTGTGAATTGCCTTTTATATGAACAAAATATTAGGTTATAGTTGCCACCCTCGATAGAACTCACAACCCCTCAGGGACACAATTTTCCATAAAGTTCCTTTTAGGATTTGCTTCCTTCTTTTTCAGGATTCTTTCCTTCCTTTGGGTCTGATACTTTAGTTTACCATAAGTGTCATGTGTCGTGTGTACTTGTTCTGTAAGTAGACATGATTTTCAAGATAATAATTATCGTTATCAAAATATTTTAGTCTATAGTCAGCATACTTTATAAATCCACACTAAAATTTTTAGATGCTATTGTTTGTTGGTTGTATGAAATCACACTTGAAAGTATACTTAATTTTGTGGATGATGAAAAAAAAAAAATTCAAAAGTTTGTGACCTATTGAAAAACAAAATATACTGTCTCATAAACTTTCATGTTATCGTATATTTGGAAGTTTTGCACTATTAATTATTTGAGTTATCCTATTTATTCCTTTATATATGATTATCTCTTTCACTTGTCAGATACAGACTTGGTAATGCAACGTGATGAGTAGGAGGTAAATTGTAATGTGCTGAAAATGGAGGATGGTCTTACTGATAGTGATGACAAGAAAAATTGTAGGAATTCTTGAGAAATTGTCTTCTGGCATAATGACCCTGGTACCTATTTATTCACTTACCTATAATGGATTGTTTTTCCTGTTATTTCAAGGATATCATCATTAGTGATTCTAGCTCTTTTTATAAAATTTTGATTATCAAAATATTTGAGATTAGATTCTAGTATTTCACAGTCTTTTGAGCGTATTCTCAGCATGCATAATTGGAAAGAGAATTTTTTGTTGATGATAATTGCATTCTTAATTTATAGTCTACGTGGTCATTGGCTATTTGTCAAGATTTTTTTTTAGATAAATTTGATACATTTTATAAGCAATGATGAAGCTTCTGAAAAATGATAATTCGTCTACGAACATGGACTTCTCAAATCCCCTCCGCCTGAGAACTTTACATACGTTCTTCCATTTTGACAATTAAGAGTGTATTCTTTTATAAGGTGAGTAGTTCTTAATATGATTTTTTTTTCCTAATTAGAGTATTCCTTGTTGTTTTTTTAAAATAACTATTTGTTTTCTTCTCAGTTGTTCTCAAATGACATGAAAGTAATGTCATTTGAGAACAACTAAAATGAAACAAATAGTTTTTTTTTTTAAAAAGCCAAAGGGAATACCTAATTAAGGTAAAAACAACTCCATTAAGAACTACTCATCTTATAAGAAAATGGGCTCTTTGCTGCCAGAATTGGAGAATTGGTATGCACAGTTCTCATGCGAAGAGAGGAGTTCATGTTTGTAGATGAATCATCATTTTCAGAAGTTTCATCATAGCCTATAAAATGCACCAAATTTGTCTAAGAAAATCTTGACAAATAACCGATGACCACATAGACTACAATTTTAGGAATTGTCATCAAATGAAGATTTGTATTTTCAATTACGTGAAGAGAATATACTCAAAAGACTATGCAATATTACAATCTAATCTCAAATACTTTAATAAAAAAAAAGTTAGAATCACTAATGATCGATATTTTTAAAATAGCAGGAAAAGACAATCCATTAAAGCAAAGGAAATAAATAAGTACTAAGGAGATTTGTTGGTCATCATTATGCCAGAAGGCGATTCCTCAAGCATTCCTTGGCGTTTTCTTCTCATTCATCATCAGGAAGACCATCACCCATTTTTAGCTTATTACAATTTACTTCCTACTCCTCACATTGCTATATTAAGTCTGTAACTAACAAGTAAAAGACATGAGCATATATAAGGGAATAAATAAGTCAAGTAATTAATAGTGCAGAAGTCTCCAATATACAACATACATGAAAAATTTATGAGACAAAGTATATTTTATTTTTTCAATAGGCTACAAACTTCTGAAAATGAAATTTTCTTTTCCCATCAGACACAAAATTAAGTATAATTTCAAGTGTGATTTCATATAAATAATAGCAGCATCTAAAAACTCTAGTATCTACGACAAAACTTAATCGACAAACACAATTATACTAAAAACAGAATTGCAATTTCAGAGTATATGGTGCTCAACCAATCCTATGCGTAAGTAATATATAGTGCCAAGATTAAATAACATACAAGCTGTAAGTACATACATAAGATCAATTGCATGCTTTATAGTTTGTGCCAGCAGTCAACACTAAAATAATGTTGCGCAAATACATCATTTCATCCTCCTAGTTCAAAATCTTTCATTCCCCCCACTCATCGTTTGATAGAGTGTATTAATAAAAATAATGCATGCATTAACTTTGTGTATTAGTAATAATTTTTTGGCTTAAGTCATCGACGACCCCTTAAAGTTGTCCGCATATTCCACTTAGACACCTCAACAGACCATTTTTCCTATTATACACTCCAATCTTAAAAAATAAATACATATTAAACATTTTTCTGACATCTAATCAAAACAGGAAGTGCGTGTAATTCACATACATATGATGTGGCAAAATAACAAATCAAATAAAAAAACATGTCATTTTAATTTAAAATAATTATAAAAATGAATTTTAAATATAAACAAATCTAAATCTAAAAGAAAAGAATTTCATCTTCAAAAAAAAAAAAAAAAACTATACACCCTCACCCCCCACACCCCCACTGCAGCCCACCCCACCCCACACCACACCACCCCACCTCTCCCTTTCTTCTCTTTCCCTGACGGTTACCCTTGCCCACCATTGTTAACTCTCAATATAGAAAAATTGAAG
This sequence comes from Solanum appendiculatum, assembly GCA_018342035.1. Lineage (NCBI taxonomy): Eukaryota > Viridiplantae > Streptophyta > Magnoliopsida > Solanales > Solanaceae > Solanum > Solanum appendiculatum. The sequence goes on along the minus strand of JAGDQO010001926.1, from coordinate 462,281 downwards.
GTTTTAATATATATACTTAATGTATTTAAATATATATACTCTACCCATATTTAGAATGTCTATACAGAAAAAAAACAGAGCAGATATCTCCCGAAATTGGTATTGATGGAGTTTCTATTGATTTGTGCCACATATGACATATACTATATAGTATAAACTATCAAAGATTGAACTTAGGATGAAAATTATGAAATGCTTTAATTCTAAAAGTTTAGTATTTTATGAGACGATGACACCTCTCCTATGACGATTACACTATATTCTTCTCAATATTGCAAATCTACAAATAAAAGATATCAATAACTTAATTAAACTTTTAAATGAAGAAATTCATATTCTACACTACTATTCATTTATGAATTTTGCTTATGCCATATAATTATTTGTGAAGGAGGAGGAATATCGGTATAGTAGAGGTGTTCATCTTTTAATCCTCTTGACCTATGAAAAACATTTGAGGGAATAAATAAAATAGCAAAATTGCTTTTAATTATTGACTTTTAGTCGCCTTTGCCTTTTATTGCCATAGAATTTGTGGCCTATCTGCATTTCCCGCAACTATTTAAATTCAAAAAATGAATTAGTTCAATTATCTTATTGCCTCTAAATAACTTTCACTAATTTTTGTTGATATAGTGTAAAACATATATACATTTTTCCAGATATACCTTATAATTTTCCCAATTATAATTACTACTGAATAATTATAACTAAATCCAATTAAAACACATGTAAAAAGCAAATACAATGTACAAATGCAAGAATTATATATTACTCCCTTTATTCACTTTTACTTGTCCACTACTCTAAAAGTAGATTTTTACTTTTACTTTTATTTGTCAGTTGTCACTTTTGGTATATCAAAAAAAGACAATTATTATTTTTCTATTTTACCCTCAACGTTAATTAATTATTCTCAAAATTATTTTCAAAGACCTAAAACTATATATCAATTAATTTGCGTATTGTGGTAAAATATTCATGTTAATCATTATTTCTTAACGGATGTGAAAAATCCAAAGTGGACAAGTAAAAATAAACGGAGGAGGTAATATATTCAACGACAATTATGATGACAAATGCTAATAACTAATAGAGAAAAGACATAAAAAAACCCTCCCTGAACTTGGTCGGATAACTTACTTTAGCACTTAAACTACACGAGCGTTTAAACACCCCCCTTAACATCTTTGAAGTGAATTAAAAACCACCTTGAGATTATTATACCACTCTCACTTGCCTTATCATAGCCAAGTAAGTGCCACAACATAGCTATGTCAACACCACGTCATTAATTATTTTTTGTATTAATTATTTTCACCATTTTGCTTTAACACTTCTTAAAATTAATTTACACTAATTAATTAATTAAAAATACATTTTCTAAAATTAAAATTTAAAATGTGGACCCATTTTTATTTTCCCCCCATACCCACCCCCCTCACTTTTTTCTTCTTCCTTCTTCTTCACCATTTCTAGATCTTCATTGTTCATTTTTTTCCTCTTCATATTTTCCAACAAGCTCCACCACCCAAACTCCTTTCATCGTAACTCTCAAATCACCGTCAAAGCTCCATCACCAGATTCCCCAAAACCCCAACCAAATCACCACTTCGCCATCACTCTCTTCCTTAAAACACCATTAACAGTGAGCTTCGAAGCTCTTAGACAGAGCAACAAAACAACAACAATAAGATATAGTAAGTAAATACTAATCTATTAATCCACAATACTAATGTATCAGCAAACTAAAAGATAAAATAAAAAAGGGCTTAAAATGCACCTCGCTCTTAAATTATGAGATTTGGTATAATATTATTTTCATTTACACTTTGGGAAAAAAATACTCTTATTTTTAATGATCCATATTCATAATATAATTTTTCGAGCCTACAACCTAAATGTGACCGACACTCAAAATTATTATTGGTCCCAAGCGAATTTTACATTAATAGAAAATGATGAAAAAGTTGGACATATGTGAATTTTAATTCGATCCATATTTATAAGTTGGATCTAATAGATTAGAGGTTAATTTTAAAATAGGCATTAAAAAGATTTCATGCAATTAATAATTGTTTAAAATATTGTTTTTAGACGGATCAAATCAAAATATAGGACATAGATGATTTTATTTATTTATTTATTTGGGAAAGGTCCAAATTTGAACCAATTAATTTTAGGTCACGTAATAAATAAATTTTAAATAATTTTACTTTAAGAAGTCCGTTAGAAATAAGGGAAGATTGGAGCCAAACAATTAATATCGAGAGCATTTTTGGCTCGAAAGGTAGATGAAGGGCAATATTATACCAAATTTCATGGTTAAGATATATTTTAGATCCTTCTTCAAAAATAAAATTATATATTTAAACTAAATAACTAATGTCGTTATAACTACACTTATCGAATACCATAATAAAAAATTTCTAGATGGATAGCTTTCAAACAATTTACGTAACTCTTCATCATATTGAAATTTTTCACATGCTAAATTTTTCAATATCATAATATATGACTTAGAAATAATAAGAGTAAATTTCATCGGATGAAATCTAATGTAAAAAAATTGTACATGTACAGCAAATACATAGTGAAATTTGTAGATAAAAAATTTACCAACTCTTCAAATTCTTTAAAAAATTCAACAAAATCCTCTTTATACTTACTATAAAAAGTTTCAACTTGTCTAGGAAAGACATCCCAACATCATAAGTTGGATATGAAAAAACTTCATTACATGAATTTCTAACCTCACCAAAGTATGGGGATAAGATCTCTTTCCCATATCTCAAAAGAAGTTATACTAAGGGTGTGTTTGGTATGAAGGAAAACATTTTTCAGAAAATATTTTCCATTTTTTTCATGTTTGGTTGGCTTAAATGTTTTGAAAAATATTTTTCAAATCAATTTATTTTCCTCAAATTTGAGAAAAATGACTTCCCTTCAAAAATTAAGGAAAACATTTTCCAAAACTCTGCTCCAAGCTCAAATTACAATTTTTTTTTCTTACCCAACCCCATACCCCGACCCTCCCCCATTCAAAAAAAAATTAAAATTTTAATTATTTTTTTTAAAAAAATACCCCTCCCCCCAAACCAGCCCTCCCCCAACTAAAAAAATTAACAACTTAAAATTTTATTTTTGAAAATAGTTCAAATTTTAAATTTTTTGTTCTTTTTACCCCGCCAACTCCTCACTACCCCTACCCCGCCCCCCACAAAAAAATTTAACAGTTTGTTTATTTAAAAATTTAAATTTTTTAAATTTTCATTTTCTTTAATCCACACCTACCCTAAACCCCTACCAGCCCCCCTCCCCCCTCCCAAATTTTAAATTTTTATTTTCTTTAAAAATTTAAATTTTCAAGTTGACCGAAAGGAAGATAATAGACACCCTTCGAGTCCTGAATACCTTGAAATATATGATGTATCAATGCGACGTCTTAAAATATATGCACGTGTACTTAGTGCGCCTCATGTGCATTTTATGGGCCTTACGTTCATCTTGTGTGTCTCACGTACATTGTAATAGCTACATATAAAGTGAAAATACTTCCATTTTTAGCAATTTCTTAGTATCTACATATAACATCACAAAATTAAACATGTGTAACCATATTTTGCATGCAACCATACATATAGATTCATTTTGTTGATAATTTATGCATTGTTCCCAACAAATTAAACCTCTCTTTTTGTTGATAGGCCAGTGCCACATATTAATTCATATACCAGTGTCTTTTGATAGCCAGGATTGAGAGGAGCTTACTAATGGTACGTAAAAACTTTACTTCTACATATGTTACCAATTGGATTAATTCTCTTTGTTTGAATTTGTACGTTTGATTTTAATTCAAACTCATTTAAATAGACGTGGCATATGTCATTCGTAAAATTAATTCCTTTTTGTATCGAAAAAAGTACACGAGGAATAAACTAATGACCCGCTTAAGACATTTCACGGCCACATCACATCTAATCTTATAATGGACTTCTCAATAAACTACAAGTAGTAAAACTAGAATTAATTTGATAAACCAGAGGATCAAATTTGATCCAACATTATACCATTTTGCAGACCATTGACACAATCAACGCAACCGAGGGCAATGAAAATCTGTTTCACACCATTAAAAAAAAAAATTACACAAAGAGTAGCCCTCCCCTTTATTAGATTATATTAAAGAAAAACACTACTATCTTCTAATTTGTAGAACCAAGATAATTTTCCATATTTTCTGATTTAGAATTTTTATTATGTATTAAAAATTGGTTGGGCTACTAGAAAATTTTGGGCCCCCATATGATAAGGCCCAAAGCAGTTGCTTGGGCTGCTTTACCAGTTGGGCTTAGATTTGTTCAATTATAACTAAAATATTTCAACCATGATTAATTAGTAACTTTTTTTTTTTAATTTTTCTTCTTGTGGTGAAACAGATTCTCATTGCCCTCTGTTGCGTTGATTGTGTCAACGCCAAAAGGGGAAAATGGTATAATGCTGGATCAAATCTAATCCTCTATATTGTGGAATTAATAGGATTATTTCTAGTTTTTCTACCTATAGTTTATTGGGAGGTCCGTTATAGGATCAGATGTGATGTTGCCGTGAAACGTCTTAGGCGGGTTATAAATTTATTCCTTTGTGTACCCTATTCGGTATAAGAAGGAATTAATTTCACGAATGGGATATGTCACGTCTGTTTGAGTGAGTTTGAACATACTGAGTCCGTACTTATCCTCCTGTGTAGTCATGTATATCATCATGACTGCATATCTACATGGATGAGTACCAACATGACATATCCTGAGTGTCGTCGTGATTATAGTCGTCTTGTACCTTATGAAATTAGTATGCTTTTTATTCTAGCTTCATTGAAATAAATATGATATTGTATTTACTTTTGACTTTGATATTGTATTTACCAATATTGGTTCCGATTGTTAGTGTATATGTATTTACCTGGATGGGCACAGGCCCAACATGTTAATTTATAAACTGGTTCATTCTTGGATGTTTTGTCATTTGGTGATAAAAAAAAAAGAACAAAAATGTAACCTATGCTAATATTACTGAGACTATCATATATGTAGAACAATTAACATGGGGAAGATGCCATAATGTTGGAATTACCAGTAAGTAGAAGATCATTGCATCATGTATCCTGCTTTACAAACATATATGCATCTAGTGCCTCATACGTGCATTTATTACCTCAAGAAAATTATGTATTTAGTGCGCCTAATATGCATTTTGTGGGCTGCATCTTGTGCGCTTTATATGTATGTGGTTTAACACTTCTAGGAGTAATTCAAAAAATATCATTGAGGTTAACTTCGACATAGTGTGTATGAGATAGCTTTTTTTTTTCTTTCCGGTTATTAGCTAGCTAATGTACATGTTTACGACATTGTGACTTAGCGTGTGTTCGGTATGAAGGAAATGTTTTCAATTTTCTCATGTTTGGTTAGCTTAAAAATCTTGGAAAATATTTTCCAAATTAACTTATTTTCCTCAAATTTAAGGAAAATGACTTCCCTTAAAAAAGTAAGGAAAACATTTTTCAAAATCATTTTGAACCTCACACCTCAGCTTTCCATCCTAACTTATGTTTCAGGTATCGATTCCCAATAATAACCCTAGATTCAACTCCTGATTCTCAATTCGGGACCCAACTCTCGACCTCGATTCAAGACCCAACTCTTGAGTTCTGGATTGAGTTGGGGTCGAATCTCAAGTTAGAATTAGAGGTCGAATTCTGGGTTTGGGTTGAGTCTTGGGTTAGGGTTAACTCTCGGCTCAGGATTAAATATCAAGTCGGGGTAACGTCTTGAGTCGAGTGTCGGATCTCTAGTTGAGGTTGAGTCTCGAGGTCGGGATCGGGATCAAGTATCGAGTTGGGTGTCGAGGTCAAGGTCAGATCTTGGGTCGGGGTTAGAGTCGGATCCAGGTCGGGGTCGGGTCTCCGGTCTCGAGTCAGGTATCTCGATTGGGTTTGGGTCTCGAGTCAGGGGCAGGTCCCGGGCCGAAGTTGGGGGTCACCTGTCGGTCGTGGTTGGATCTCCGATCAATATTGGGTCAGGTGTCGAGGTCGTGGTCGGGTCTCGGGTCAGGTGTCGAGGTCTAGCTCAGGGTCATGTCCCGGGTCGAAGTCGGGGGTCGGGTCTCGATGTCATGGTCAAGTCATGGGTCAAGGTCGGTTGTGTCTCGGGGTCGAGGTCGGGTCGAGGGTTGGGGTTGGGTAGGGGTTGGGTCTCGGATCGAAGTCGAGGGTCGGGGTCGGGGGTCGGGTCTCGGGTTAGGTCGCAGGTCAAGTATCAGGGTCGGAGTCGTGGCTAGGTCTCGAGGCGGGGTCGAGGTTGTATTCCATTTCAAAAGTTGGATGTTGAATCGGATGTTAGGGTCGAGAGTCGGGGTTGGTTCTTGGGTTGGGGTGGGTGTCGGGTCGAGGTTGGATCTCGGATCGGGTGTCGGAATCATATTTCTGTTTGAATGTTTGGTCTCTAGCGGAGTTAGGTCCTGAGTTGGGTCTTGGGATCGTGTCCTGATTCGAGTTAGGGTCGAGTTCCAGTCCAAATGTCAGGTCTCATGTCGGGAGTAGGGATCAAATTATTTATTGGGTTTCAGGTTCAAGTGTCGGATAAATTATCGGGGTTGGTTTTCAAGTCAGAAACTATTTTCCTAAAAAGTATTTTCTACTCTCTAGCCAAAACTAAAAGATATTTCTAAATAATGTTTTTTCATTCACCAATCATACACTCGAAAATATGTTCTGAAAAATAGTTTCCACTCACCAACCAAACATGAGAAAATAAGTTAGAAACCAACTTATTTTTTCATGAAAAACATTTTCCTTCCTACCAAACACACCCCAAGTGCTACATATAAGTTTTGAGTTACTATGACTAAAACAGATATGGAAGACATTTTTTTATGTTCACACAAATTAAAAGACGCAAGGTAGTTGCACTGCAAGAGATTTAGCTATACAAAACATGATTAGAAAAGGAGATAAAAAATATTTTGAAGTATCCAGTTCTGTAAATATGAACATTTGGCAAATACTAAAGTTTTTATACTGAAATTTGATGTTTTAACCATAAAAAAATTCATTTAAACTCAACTCACTTTCTTAATTTGTTCTTGATAACACATTTAGTGTGAATTTTTTTATTTTTTTGGTTTTTCACCCGGTGTTCAGAGCCCACATTAGAGCCCCGACTAAATTCGGATCGCGCACTCAGGGTCCATTCAGGGGTGGCGCTCTCAACAGAATTTTCTCTATACCCAGGGCTCGAATCCGAGACATCTGGTTAAGGGTGAAGCAGTCCCACCACTGCACCATAACCCATGTTGGTATTTAGTGTGAATTACTAATCCTAAGTTAACATGATTTGATGTTGTGTATGCAATATGCTCAACAAAACAATGGCAAAACAAGCTGGAAATTGATCATTTTATCAAGTTCTAGCGTCTAAATCAGATTAGTAACCTTTTCTACCTAAATTCATTGAACCATTACATGCTGACTTTTTGAGGGATCACTTAATCCTTATGGGCAAACTCTTCACTCTCTTACGAAATTAATGATTTCTAAGGTACATGGTTTATACAAAGTTATTAACTTGCCAAAATCGGTAAAACTCACACAAATGCCTAAAATAAGAGAACTCAAATGAACGCTATGTTAAAAATTGGTAAATACTGTATAGACATTCTAAATATGGGTAGAGTATATATTTAAATACATTAAGTATGGTAAAGTATATATTTAGACATTCTAGGTATTTTATTTCCTTTTGCTTCTTAACTTCTTGTGTACAAATATGGTTGTAGTCTCTTTTATTCCATAATGAATAGAATTATCAATTCTTCATATTTTCTTGTGTTTTTCTATCTCGTTTTGTAACATAGTATTAGAGCCTCCTCGAATTGTTGAAATCCATATTCACTATTCTATTTTTCTCGTGGTATTTTGTTGATAGCAATTACTGCTTCATCACTTTGTTGGGTCTCTTCTGTCTTTTACTTTTTTTTGTTTGTTTGACGTCAATTTGTTGAGCGAATATCATGGACAGGAATGATATTTCTCAACCTATTTCTGTTGTTCTCAATGGATCTAACTATCGTCATTGGTGTGAGGCAATGCGTAATTTTTTGAAAGGGAGAAAGTTGTGGCGATATGTCACAGGTAATTTATCATGTCCAAATCAAATTGAGACTGAAACAAATGAAAAGTTTTTTGATCATTTGAAAGATTGAGATAGCCGAAATCATCAAATCATTACATGGCTTCGAAATACTTCAGTTCCAAGTATTCACCTCCAATTTGGATAATTCGACACTGCAAACGAGGTATGAGCTCATTTCTCTCGATGATATACTACTTCTGATCTTTCTCATCGTTTTCAATTGATGAAGGAGATAGCCAGCTTGAAACAAGAAAAGGGTGAACTTGTCTATGAATTTCTCTCGAAGATAGAATCCATCTGGAATCAATTAATCTTGATTGAACTAGTTCTTAAAAATTCTGATGTTGCTGCCAATTTTTTAGCTTGCCGCAATAATGATAAATTGATTCAATTCTTGATGGCTCTTACTGATGATTATGAACCAACCCGGGCTGCATTGCTTAACAAACAACCTTTGTCAACTCTTGAAGATGCTCTTCCTCACCTAAAATCTGAAGAAACTCATTTGGATCTTATGTGATTAGTGAATAATTCAGTTTTTGCAGCCACTAACAAAATTGGTGTCAAATCTTGTCGCAATTGTCGTCAAACTGATCATGCCTTGCACGATTGCCCAGTTATGAATGCAATAATTGTAAGAAGAAGGGTCATATATCTAGGAGTTGTCCTCCAATTTGCAGGTATTGTAAAAAGGAAGGTCACTTGATTGAGAATTGTCCTACTCGTCCTCAGAACAAAAATCAATCTCGTTTGAATCAGCCGTCAAATCCATTTCTTGTAGTAACCAACAATTTTGGAACTTCATCAGTTGACCTCCAATCTCTCCTTAGTCAACTCCTTTCTCCAATTGGTAACAACCCTGTAGCTCTAGTTACTCCTTCAGGTAATTCATCTTGGTACTTTGATTCAACATGTTGTAATCACATGACGTATTCTTCCAAGATTCTGCTGATGGATCTAATACTCAAGCCATAGCGAGCAAGGAAAGAAGGAATGACCGAACGAAGTCGCTAAAGGCAGGCATCCATCCTTCCATTTGATCAAAGGCATCCGAGCCGAAGTAATTCAATTCACCCGAAAGGAGAAGAGTCTCGAATGATTCATCGATGGAATTAGGCCTAGTTGTATGAAAATTTCTTGTGATTCCCCTTCTTTCTTCGATGAAGGCATACACGCATCGATAGGGAACCCAAATAAGGGCTAGAAAAAGGAAAGCGGCACCTTAACTTTAATAGCTCCATTTCTTGTTCCTGAGCGGAAGGTACGCTCAGCCCCTGATACATCGCTATTTCTTAATCCTTGCGTCCAGGGATAATGAGTCGGTTGGCTCTTAGAGTATAGCCTCTCTCGGGATTAGCGATAAGAGTACACCGGCCCTTATGGTAGCGGGCGAACTAAGGATTTCGTGCTTGCAAGGAAGCGTGCAAGTGGGTGAACGCATCACCAGCCAAGCTAGTCACTTGGAACATATGGGTATTCAATCCCCGAGTTTTCGGGCCTTGAGAACCGACTTCAAATGTTAGTCATAAAGGATCTATTTCTTCATCTGATCTCTCTTTGCCTGATACTTTCCTTATCCAAGTTTAAATTTTAATCTTATCTCCATTGGACAATTATGTAATTTGGGATATGATATAAAAAAAAATTCTCGTGGTTGTCGAGTGCAGGACCTTCAGACGGGATAAATCATTGGAAAAGACCGTAAAGTTGGGCGTATGTTTGAACTCACTAGTTTTCATATTCCCCAATCATCTCATATGTCTCGATTGTGTGTTGTTTCTTCTAGTGTTCCTTTGTCATTATGGCATCAACGTTTTTGTCATTGTTCTTTGAGTAAACTTCGTCCTTTAGTGTCTAGTGGGTTGTTAGGTCATGTTAATGAGAAAAGTTTGAATTGTATTGCATGTAAACAAGCCAAACAACATGCTTCACCTTTTAATAATAATCCTTCTATTTCAAAGTTTCATTTTGATTTAATCCATTCTGATGTTTGGGGACCTTCCCCTGTACGAAGCATGATTGGATCACGATACTTTGTCATTTTTATCGATGATTTTTCTCGATTCACATGGATATATTTGATGAAAAATCATTCAGAATTAGTCATCTAATTGTAGATTATTGCATTATTTAATTGAGGTCTATGTGATCATTGGTTATTTGTTAAGACTTTTCTTAGACAAATTTGATGCATTTTATAGGCAATGACATTTTGTGAGCGGTCAATTTATTAAGATGACAATTATTTATCCTCAAATAATTCAAATGAAAAAATAGCAAACATGACAACAAATAATATAGTCCGGTAACTATCTATCTTGACTCAATTACATATTAATTCAAGGGTATAATTGGAAAGAAACTTTTTATAGAGTTTTAATTGAACACAAGATGAGGCGGAAAACATTGAATCAATCACTTGATAAAAATAAATCTAGCATTATCCATGCACTACTAATCCATGCACTACTAATCCATGCATTACTAATCTCTGCATTATTAGTGTGAATAACTAATCCTATCTCTGAGTTGTTGCTAAGGGTTCCTGATGGAGCTGTTAACGGAGTTCTTGAACTCTTCAGCTGCTCTTGCCTCTTTTTAATTTTAGTAGTTTCCTATTTCTATTTTGAGTTTGGCCACTTTTGGGCTTGGATTTTTGTAGGCTTCTGTTTTTTATTAATAGATTGGTCGTCAAAAGAAAAAGGAAGAACGAGCTAAGTAAAGCAATAAGAGAAAGAACTTGTACTAGGAATAAATCTGTTAACGGTGAGAAAAAAAAGGGAGAATTTTAGACTTTCAAAAAAACATGTAAACAGAGGAAAGAACTCTTTTAGATACTGGTGTGATTACTTAGGGAATTTTAACATTGAAAAGCTTGTCTCAAACAACCATTTATGCGGAAATGGGAAGAATTGGAAATTTTTAAATGAAAAAGAGGGTAAAAAAACAGAGTGGAAATGAAGGAAAAAACAGAAAAAAGATTGCTTGAGACATGTGGACCAAGTAAATCCGGTCTCTAATCGTTGTTGTGAAGTGCTCACAAGACATTAACTTATTGCATACGATTGTCAAACAACATCTAGCCTCTCTAGTAAAGTAGCTCATCATTAAGGTCTTGTGAGTGTTCTTATCCTTTCACCTTAGCCATAGATAATTGCATTCTTAAATTGTAGTCTACGTGATCATTGGTCATTTGTCAAGATTTTCTTAGACAAGTCGTTTGATGCATTTTATAGGTGATGATGATGCTCCTGAAAATGATGATTAATCTACGAACATGGACTCCTCAAACCCCCTCCGCATGAGAACTTTACATATCAGTTCCCCCATTTTGGCAGCTAAGATTCGATTCTTTATAAAGTGAGTAGTCCTTTATGTAATATTTTATGCTTTAATTAGACATTTCCTGTTGTTGTTTTTTACAACTGTTTGTTTTCTCCTTAGTTGTTCTCAAATGGCATGAAAGAGTCAGAGCAGCCTCACGTAACTATACAAGTTCATGTGTTGAGTAAATGCTAATTTTGACTAGTATCTTCTTGTGTGAAAAATTCAGTTCATTCCATTACATTTATTTTATGATTGAAAAGTTAATACCAATGTCATTGCATGTCTGACTCTAGGGTACTATGCGTATTGTCACACAAATTCATCCCCATCACCACACACAGTTAATACAATTGACACCTCTAAGGTTGTGGTATCCATGCCATAGTTGGAAATGCTTAGACAGAAGAAGAAAGAAAGGAATAAGATGATTAAGGAAGAAGAAAAGATAGGTGTCTGATACTATCTTCATGAACGACTTACATTCACAAATATCTTTTTTTCCTAAAACAACTGAATCCACCAAAAATAATAAGAAGAGAGCTTTGTGAAAGTATAAGCCGTTCATTAAGATGGTATTAGACACATTTCTTTTCTTCGTTCCTTAATCATCTTATTCTTTTATTTTTACATGTGCCTAAACATTTTCAATTCTTGCATGGATACGTAACTTTGGAGGTGTCACTTGTATTAATTGTGTGTGAATGTCATGGGGGGATGAGTCTGTGTGACAATGCCTATAGTACCCTAGAGCCAGACATGCATTGACAGTGATTTTATCCCTTATAAAAGAATCAACTCTTAGCTGTCAAAATGGGAGAAGTGATATATAAAGTTCTCACGTGAAGGGGGTTTGAGGAGTCCATATTCAAGGATAATCATCATTTTCAGAAGCTTCATCATCACCTATAAAATGCATCAAACTTGTCTATGAAATCTTGAAAAATAAACAGTTTTCATGATATATTAGGTGTGAAACCCATTTTTTTTCGAGACTACCTCCGTAAGTTTTGACATCTCTATTGAGTCCGAAATGTCGAATGTGATATGGTAGCATAGTTCGTTTGCATGGACAGAGTTTCGAACAAATCTCGTTTACCGGTTGGAGTCCGTTTGTACTTGGATGGTTTTGGCTGGTGCCAAGTGCTGGTGTGACCGCTTTTGCAGTCAGCGGAGCGCTTAAGCACTAGACGCTTTAGCGGCTCCGAACCACTTTAGCGGTATCTGGCCACACAGGCTTGGTCGCTAGAAGCGGCCTAGGATCAGTCTAGCGATAGGTTTTTTAGCGGAATCCATTCTCAAAGCAATATGTAACCTTACTTCTTCAAAATTTTAACATAAGAAAAACGTATTACATGCATTAAGTAAGAAAAGAACATTATGCAATGACTAAATTTAGTTCCCAAAGAAAAATCAAGTCATTTTCAAGTCAAAATCATGAAAGATCGATTGACTACTAGTATCATAATTTGATTCTCAAAATCATCTTGAAGCATGCCATGTATTATGAGTAAACCATGTATAATTGTGAAATTAACTCCTTTCGCACTTCTAGCTATGCTCTCATTTATCGGTCTCCCCATAGTTCAATGAAGCTGATACAAAGTTAGGTCCATATCCTTTTTAGGCCACTGAATTTTTGCAGTTTGATCAGTCACTACGGGAAGAAAAGACTCACAAACTTTTTTGTCTTAATAATTTTAACACTTTTTGTACAACACAATCTTCAACTGCACTTCACCTACACACTACAATAAATAAGGACCTAAAATTGACAACTTTAGTGACTTTACAACTCTGACAAGGTCAAAAATAAAGGCAAGCAACAAAAACCAATGCATCTGCCTATACCTGCATATGACCACCCACACTAAAAGCCTTTTGGCATAATAAAAATACCTCCCAAGTTGAGCAGGGGAGGAAAAAAAGAATAAATTGAACCGGACAACAAACAGCTACGGTTGTCCAAAAGCAAGTGGACAAAATTATACACTAGCCATTAAATGCAACAAGCAATGTGATTTTATGCACAAGTTCTGCATGTTCCTTGATGTGCAGGAGACTCAGCTATCTGGAGCTACGCAAACATTCATCAATGTCCATGTTGAATTGTATATTTAGAACCACCATCAACTAGACCGTTGATGTAAGAATACAAATCCTGAATTCTCACGGATTAATGGAGGAGGTTCAACATCAGCAATGTCTATTTGTTGCATCGTTTTGGAGATGTCATCCACAGAGAATGGAATGCTGCGTCATAATTTAAGACAAGATATTGAATTTGAGGTGCTCGGTAAAATGTACATGTATACCAAAGATTGAGGATGAGTTATTTAATAAACTATACCTCGAATCATCATCCAACAAAAAGGAACTGCTGACAGCATTATTGGAGTCCTCTGTCATCATAACTCTCATACTTGAAATTACCTATCAGTTGAAGGTAAAAGCATAAAACCCATAATCAGGAACCAAGCAAACTGTATAATAACAAGACCAAAAACTACTTTAAACCTACATATGCATCCAAACTGTAGGTGCAACCGTGCAAGAACTTACATCTGAAGAAACAGTGTGGGTTCCGTATTTGTCATCCCAGTACATAGTGCTGATCCTATACAGTTGCTGTATGCTAAGCACCTAATAAAAGAACAATATAAATTAAAGCAGCAAGCGAGAAGTCGAAAAGAAACAAAGATTTTTTTTTTTCTTTTCATAGGTAAAGAAAGAAGCAAATTTTATGCAGAAAAAATGGGAAGAATGGAGGAGAAATATAGAAAATTGACTCCTTACTGGACAAAGTTCATTAGTGATTTCATGCAATGACTTTTTGGGCTTTTGATGTATAACCTGCGAGAAGTTGAGAGAAAAAAAAAAATTGTCAGATAAAAGCACCAGATCATACAAAAGTTCATTTTGCACAGAGACCCAAAATCAGTTTTTTACTAGGAATCCAACTGCCTGTCTAATGTGCTTCAACTCGTCCCATGCTGAGCCTACAAACTGGACATGAAAATACAGAAGTAAGATGCTGAATAGCACTAAGAACTGAAAAGATACAGTAGAACATGCTTACATCTTCAGTTGCATAGCAGCACCACTGTTCCAATTCAGCCAACCCGGCTTTCACAAACTCTCCATTACTAAATGAGCAACACTCACGCCGCAAAAGAAGACTGAATGTAAAGAAGGTTAACACACAGATGCATAAGAAGATGAAAATGTGCCGAATGAAATCTATTTAATGTAAAAACATACAACTATTTACCTGTTGAAAAGTTGAACATTGATAAAGGAAAATATTTGAGTGAAAACCTTCCGAACTAAGAAGGGAGGAACCTACATAGGTGGAGCAATGGAAACATATAAACATCAAGGAGACAAAATGACAGTTGCTATTATTTAACACTTCAATCTTTAACTTACATGGTTTGATTTCATCATCATCAAGTAGTTGTTCAAACTTTTTACAATGCTTTGCCAATGAGCAAATAGAGCTTGCTGGGCAGCAGCATTAGCTTGGGATCTTCCTTTGATTAAACTTGCACGAGATGTTCTTGGTGCCTGCAGATATTATGCAGATAATGATCTGACAAAATTAACTCCTTCCCTCTTTCTCTCGGCAGCAAAAATAATTACAATGGGAGAGAACAAAATAGAAAAGGTAACACAGTGGCCCAAAGAAAAAAGGTGGTCTCTCTATAAATTGTTCAGCTTCAAGACACGGTACTAAACCTAAAAAGATCCACTCGTTCCAACACCTTGGGCTGGAAGAGAAGTACCATCACTAGTCATTGGATTTGTCTGATGTATTTTACAGTCATTTTAATAGATAAGAGGCACTCCTGACTTGACCAGGCAGCAACATTCAAGAGATTGCTCGTTGCATAATTTACAATACAGATTAACTTCTTAAGTAACAATCAATCTATAAGATTGTATAGCTTTAACACATTGACTAGTTCAAGCATCAGAGAACTACTCAGTGGTACCTACAGCGTATCAACCAACCCAAGTGCTAAAAACCCCAAGTTATCATAACAATTCTACAGTAAGCATAGCGACTAGCTGAAACTACACATCAAGCAGTAAACACTCTATTCCATAAGATTGCTGGAACTTGTGGCATAAATAATAGTAGCTCATAAAAAGTAATGCACCTGAATACATAGCCCAAGCAATGGGGAGATCTCTTTCTTCAGATTATCTCTTATCATTCCATATATTTTCTCCAAAAAGGCAGTCAGCTGCTGCTTGAACAGCAGCGCAGGATACTTGGCCTCAACATGACGCAAGTCATCCAATCTCCCAAGCATACGCCCATTGAGAACTGAAAGCCCAGCACTCTGAGGAGAACCTCGCAAGCCCTACATAAACATTAGAGATAGCAGAGGAGAACTATTAACTATGATATGACTTACAAAATTGGGCAACCAGCTGAAACCAGAGAACTTAATATAAACTACAGAGCTCATACTTGGGACATCCTTCCAAACAAAGAGGCTGAACTGGATCTCCGCCTCTGCGGAGTCAAATTAGCAGCCCCGCTAGCTTTAAGTGTTTGTTGAAGCAGCATCAACAATGTGGACGTATTGCATAACCAGTAGGCTAATACATCATTATTATCTGGGACCTTTAATGAAGAAGTTTCAGAATATAATTGCCTTAGATTTCTAAACATAAAGTTCAGGAAAACTGGAATGATATAACATTACCAAAGTAATAAGCTTTCTACCTCTATGGCTGAAGCAATGGTTTGTATTATACGGTCAAAAACACTAGTTCTTTCCACTTCAAAGGACCTCCAGTGGAGCAGACATTTGTATATGAGACAAGCTGCAATTGGTTTGCCTCCAGAAAAGCCCAAATCTTGAGAAATGCACTTAATGAGCATGTCTTGGTTCTCCTGTGAAAAAGGATAAATCGTACAAAAACGATTTCAGAAGTTTAGATGTCACAATGTGATTAAACAAGCATAATTGATCAGGTAATATTTTGTGCAAGCCAGTGGACCACTTACCTGCTGCTTTTCATTTAGAGACTTCTGTGGTTTCTCTTCAGATGAAGGCTCCTTTGGACTTGCTACAACAAGACTCATATCCTATGTCATATAAACAAGCATATACATCAAAAGAGGCAGATGTTTAATTTACATAAAAAATGATAGTAAACACATCAATCTACAACTATTGAACTTACAGAATTAGGTTTTGATTCTCCATTTATAACATTTCCATTCTCCGGAGTCCTCTGCAACTTCATGAAGAGAGTAATTATCTATACCACCTGCTGCTATTATGAAAATCTACTCCCTCAAAAAAATCTAAGAAGATGAGAATTAGCAACTGTTTGTGCACCTGTATGATGGTAGTCTTTGGCCGTGCAGATAAAGCTTTTCCAGTTGGTGACATGGTCAAAGCTTGTTGACGAAGCACTTGGTTCTCTGATTCCATATTGGAAAGCTTCTCTTCAAGCCTGAAACAAGAGACAAACAAAAAGGAAGTAGATGAAAGAGAGCATCAGAATGTCTTTACATTCTTTAAGAATGCAAAATCCTATGTTTGGGAAGTCCAGTTCACAAAACGTGATGATTAAGGATGCAAGTCTACTATTATACTGCATGCTGGTTGTTCATAGCTAGATATCATAAGATCAATGTCCATAACCTTTTGCTCTGTATGTTTGATCAAAAGACTCGTGATTACAAGGTCAGACTAACAACAACAAACCTATAAAGAGAGGTGAATAAGTTGATTCCTAGAGAGTCAATATTAATTTACAAACCTCTGCACAGAATCTTGAAGCTGATCTACTTTTCGAACAGCAGTTTCTAGTTTGCTAGCCAGCTCTGTGTTTTTGGCCTTTGCATCCCTGGAAGAATCTCTAGCCTCTTCTGTAGCTTTCTTTTCTGATGCCAGCAAAACCTGGATAGTTCGTGAAACAACTTTTCAACCAAGAGAAACATAGAGATCATCTTTATGTGTTCTTTTATACGAAATAGCAACCGATTAAAGATCAACTTTTTATTATTGGTTTATTATTTAGCACATGAATGGGAATCTTTTGAGGTCAATTCCTCCTCCTAGGCCAGCTCAGAAGCGAATTCAAGGTGGAGAATGAACTTAAGGAATACACTTGCAGAAACCATGATACAGAATATTTTGCAACATTGAAGTCAAGCATATTCACTAGTAACAGTGTTTATCCAGTAAAATGGATCAAATAAATGCAGTGAAAGGAGTTGTTTGTTGTAGCGCTCGAAATCCAACTATCTTCTTTTTTTTATAACTGAAATCCTTAAGGGCTGATGGTGCATGCGGTTTGAAGTCCGTGAATAATGGGCCCACCTATCTACCTTTTTTAATTAAACACCAGGCTTTTGTCTAGCAATCCCGCTATAGCCATTAGCACGATAAGACTTATATGTTCCATAGGATTTCCATACATTGATCAGTCTTGAGTTTGTCTAACTAGCTTCCTTCCTCTCCTGGCTATCACCATCAATACCTTGTTCTAGGTCCGAGATAATCCTTTGTTCCATAAACGTTGGTCTATTTACAACAAGCCAATTAAGAAGTCTCAGACGTACTAGCACTGAACTTTTGGTTGTCATCAAAGAAGTGGACGTCTGGGGCTTCCTCTTTCCCTTTAAAATAAAACAGGTGAAGTCCATCCTAAAGTTGTTCAAACCCTTGTGGCACCCGAATTATCAAAGCGCAGGGGAAAGACTTCTCTATGAAATCCAAACTATATGTAGAATTGGATGTTTGGCAAGGAGAGTTTATTTGCAATAATCAACATCATATGCTATTTCATATTCATATGCCCTCTAACTTGAACTTCCTGGCTAATTTGGTTAGAGGACAGATTCATTTTCATATGCCCTCTAACTCGCAAGGAAAATAAAGAAATTGGTTGGCAGTTTTTATTAAGGTTTGTGTGGAACCATACCTTCAAATTCTCTACTTCAGCTGACAGGGCATTTATTTTTTCTGTGTCTTGAACTATAACTGGGGTCTCCTTGATGACTGGAGGTGCTTCTTCAATTGCTCTCCGTGCTGCCTCCCGCTCTTGGACCACTTTAGCATTTGCTTCTTCTACTTGCTTTTGCATTGTATGCAGTGCCGCCTGTAGCTTTGCAACTTCTTGGGCTTTATTCTCCTCCAGCTCAGCCTGTATTAATCCAAAGAACAATGGTGTCAGAGTCTAGGAAATGAACCAAGGAGAAACTTCCCTAGAAATAAGAGTAACTTACCCTGAGTCGTTTCTCAAATTGCAATCGCCATGTAAGTTCTTCCACTTTCTTTTCGAGCTTGTCCTTGGCTTCTTTGAGAGCACCTGTTTCCCTTGCAGCCTGTATATGTAATCTCACATTAACAATGATCTTCCTTCTCTGAACCAGATGATATGAAGACATTACTACAAGACATGATCACAGAAATGCATAACAAACCATTTTGAGATTTCGAAGCTCCTTCCTGGCTACCCGTCGCCTCCAACCACACTGAGTAATGATCGCAGCTCTCTGAAGACTTCTGTAATAAGAATAAGCAGCATGGCCACGTGCATGAGCCTGCAGGATAGTAAGCAAATCATGTATCAGATATTATACTCTTTCAACATTTCAAGACTTCATGTATCTTCTGCATATATGATAAGATCACAAGCGTGGTAATAGCAGTAGAGAGATAAGTTCCTGTATTTTAATTGCAGCTTTAGTGTGTTTCCGGTATCTAAAGTCGTTGCGAGCAACCATGGCTCTCATGCCTGTTTGCAACATAATTGCAGAAGAATGCAGCGTTGTATATCTTATGTGTGCGACATGACATCTGAAGTTCTTCTGAATCTTCAGAGCAGCTGCTTCACGTCTCAGTTGTTCATACAGTTTGCAGGACAGCATAGCTGACATTATTACCAAAAAAATAGTACACTCAGTGTTAATAGTGATAAGAAGAAACATTGACAAGTCAGCTGATAAGAGAGTAAATAATTGTCCTCAAACAAGATTAGCAGAGTAAAGTTGAAACCTAATATACACTTTTAATTATAAATTGGAGCAATTGACATATGTTTTCAAGTTTCCTGGTCAGGAGAACTCTTGAAACCACTTGACTTCTCAATGCCAGCTCAATTTTTATCGACTTAACCAAATTAGAGCTGTAGAGCTTTTTTCCTTTTTTCATTGTATTGACCATACCAAATTAGAGCTGTAGAGCTTTTGAAGAGGTGGAATACGAGCTTGTGCAGATTAGGGTGTTTCTTTTGGCTTTATTTAACTTTTGGTGCACCCATGAGCTTCCTGTTAGTATAAGATGGCTGGTGTCTATCGTAAGCAACCATATTTTCATCTAGGTTCTCTACTTTTTTTTAAACTTCTGATATCCAGGGTATTCCCCCCACATCATCAATAATTTATTTCTAATCAAAAATAAAATAATAATAATGTACATGAATATGTAAATTGAACCTAAGCTTTTGAAACTTGAATAAAGCACCATGGGGATATACAAGCATCATAAATCATATAATACTAGAAACATTCCTTAAAGTTGGCTTCAAACTTCAAAGCACCATATTATGCTAAATGTATGTTTAAGTCTTCGAAATCAAAGTCAACAATGTAAAAGGAAGCTACAGCTACTCCTCCATGGGCCAGTCCCAAGACATTCTTCTCAGTGAAGTAGGGAGCAGACAAAAGAAGTTTCGGTGACCTAAATGTAGGATTTCAAATGACTGATTGAAACATACCTCGCCAACATGATTGCAACTGAATAGCAGCTTGACGCAGAGAAACAAATTCTTTTCGCATAATATATGTACGGATTTGTCTTTGAATAATTTTTGCTGCATTTCCAAGTACCTCAGCTCTCCTAGCATCGAGCTCAGCCATCTGTCCAGCCCGCAAAAAGACCTTTGTCTTTCCCATCTGTAAAAACAGGCATTCAGATAATGTAAAGACACCGAAATCTCTATGCATATTTCATGATGCCATGAAAGGTATATAAAAGAACGTGTCTAATACTTCCCTAGCTCAGATATTCCCTCAGCAGTCCAATAACCAACCTACTCTAGTTGGAGGATGAGAACATTTGATTCAGCACGATATCAATAATTTACCTGATAGCCCTTAAGTCCCTTCTTGTCTAGAATCATCTGGCATGCAACTTTGTCATCATAGCTGACAAGGGATTATTATGGATCATCAGAAAAATCATAAAGAAACTGATAAGAAAGAAGGAAATTCACATATGAGAATAAAAGTTTCAGTTAGAATCGACACATAATGAGTCTGGAAAACTTACCTTCCAGCTAAAACTTCTGGAGCAAGAACACCAAATCTAAGAAGAAACTCATAAAATGTACGTCTAGTAGGATATCCAGCACAACTGATTCTGATAGCTTCTAAGACACCCTAGCATAAAAAGAACAACTTATGTAAAGGGCAAGAAGAAGTAATAAATCCATTACAATTGCAGGCACAAGGATGAGCATCAATAGACACTTACACCACATCGCAATTGCTGGATCACATTCAGATTCTCAAAGATACAAGGCTTAAGGGCATTATTAGGCTTCACACATCTGATGTAGTGAGGCTCTGTTGAACTTAATGTTTCCATTAAAGATTGCAGTTGTAGCTGCAAGCATGTAAGAAAAGGCTTCAGCAATCAGAAAAGTATCATTATAAAAAACATATACTAGAAGTTCACATATGCTGTAATGAACCATTTTTGCTAGAGAGAGACGGAGAAAAACAAAAAAACAAACACAGAAGCACTAAAACACAACACAATAGCAGAAATATAAATCTTTTGAGATGATAAAAGCAATATTGCAATAAAAGAACCCAATCAAAATTAATATTGTGATAAAAGAAGTGGAGATGGAGGTGTCCAAGCATTAACAACCACAATGCGCTACGGGTAAAAAGTAGCATACCAATCAGTCGAACGATACATGGACCAAACCAGACAAAGGCAAGAGTTACTCTTAACTAGAATTTACTAGGCATACAATTGATTAAGAATGGATAGCAAAAACTTCAGAAATTCCATCGTAAAGCACAACTTATTCAGTTACATGAAGCAATATATTATTCTATTACTCCACATGATTCTTGGACATATCTGAAGCTCCTAGTGTACAATAAAAACTAAAAGCAAGAGCTCCTCGTAAGACATTTTTTTGTAAGCAGCTTTTCTTAGACATATAGATTGGTCTTTATTTTTTCGTAAACAACTGATCCATTAATTATTTTCATCTTCAAGAACCTTTGTGATGACTCAGATGTTACGCCTGTTAATTAATATCAAGTTAGTTCTCAATTTACTTAGAGTCAACATGCATCAGCCATTTATTACTTAAAGCCATCAATAAAGTAAAATACTTGTCAGACTGATTAAGAGAAAGATAACTCACACAATAGAAAACCCAGATAATAGGAATCCATACATCTAATCAAGCTATAAAGGAAAAGAAGAGACATTTTTTTGGATTGGTGAAGCATGTTCTTTTAATTGTTTCTAAAATCAACATTAACCAAAATACTTGATGGATAAAGATGAATTAACCTTAAAACGAGACCCTATGGAGGAGAATTTGGACGATTTTGATGATTCTTCAGGTAGAGGAGGAAACAAACCCGCCACAAAAGTACATTTTGAGGCTGTTAACAGAACCTGATGTTCTGCAACCACATAATCTTTGTTCTTATCCAGAAATAGATCCGCTTGATATGTCACCTGCATATCATATGGACGCTTTAGCCTTACATTGAAAACTGTGAAGGTATAGATGTTTCCATAAAGATGAACTAGTCATCACCTCTCCAGCATAATGAGATATTGTAAAACTCGTCCGTGAAAGTTTAGGTTTGATGAAGCGCTTGTTTTTAGTGAATGTTTGGTACAACTTCTGAGCAAATGTTTCATGAGTAGATTTAGGAAACATACTGCAAGGACCAACAATATGAACATAAATTATATCATAAGCTGACGAGCCGAAAACAGGAATATATATATATATGATGAATAAATAATCAAGCATGCATACCAGGCTTCATCTAACAGAGCAATAATTCCCCCAGGTTTCTGCAAGTTTTCAACTTCAGTTGTTACAATTTAAGTTACCAAACGACAGAGGCTAGAACTAATAACAAATCATAGCATCGCATGATAAGTTACAGAGGCATACTTCTTTCCGACAAAATGAAAAAAATCAATCAATAAACAATGAATCAACCCTTTGGTTGCAGACCTTTTCAATCAGATCCAACACATCTTGGTTGTCAACAAACTCTATGTAGCTCCAGTTAATCTTTTCTTTTTCATATTCTTCTTGTTCCATCTTGAACACGTGCTGAAATCATAAGATGGAGTGACATTATTAAATACCCAAGAACCCCCCTAATAAGCAAAGAGGTGGGGCTGCAAACACATCACAACTTAATCATATATACCCTTAACAGATTGAAAATAAAGAAGTAAGGAGAACAGTTTTAAAATGCAAGAATGAGATCTAACCTGGTTAAAATGTTGTTGCAACTTTTCATTTGTAAAATTGATGCAGAATTGCTCAAAACTGTTTTACGCGGGAAACTGTTAGAAAGGCACCACTAAGTTTTGAAGTAAGCAGCAGAGCATATGCCATACTGAAAGATTACCTGTTCGTTTTAAAACTCTCAAACCCATAAATATCAAGAACTCCGATTATTGACTTGGAGTTTGGATCCTGGCCAATTGAGATGTTTATCTTTTCCACAATCCTGGAGTCAATAGACGAATATTTTATTAAGCTACAAAAGAGATAGAAATATAGAACACCAAACAAGTGTGTGTATGTATTTGACTTGCTTACCAGTCGAAAAGGCGAGAATATATGGTTTTAGCCAAAGCATCCCTGCTACCCAGAGCAGCTTCTGGATCAAGAGTCCTTGTAATAACCTCCTCAGGTGTGACCATCACACGTGTAATTAGTGCATCTTCCAAGCTCTTGGCATCACACCTATCAATTCTTATTCATAAGATCCAGCAGAAATAACAGATCCAAAATAAGAACATGCAGTGAAATTCAAAAGTAGAAAATAGACCTACTTGAGTAACTCCGCCGTCATATTGAGATGAAATCGAGACTGCTCATCCTTAATCACAGAAGAGTCAATCTCCTCACCTTTTGCAAATTCGACATTACCAAGGTGAAGAATTGCAGCAACCACCCTGAAAATTGCATCCTGAACAAATTTGTTAAGGCATTAGCAATTCATGTTAACCACAAAACAAATTAGTCGGGAGGAAAACTAACCTGCTCTTCCTCACTGATTCCTACTATATCCATAGCCCTTCTTGTTGCAAGATATTCTTCAGCATCATTTACTCCATCCAATTCATAATACTTGGACTGATTGAGATAGTGAAATGATTTTGGGTTCCCTAGTTTATATCTCTCTACCTCCTGCAAAGCAAAAGAATATCATAATTATGTGCATCACCAATGTTAGATCAGCTAAAGACAATTAAAAAACAGCATAGATACCTCAGCTGGAGCAGCACAAAGAAGATAAAAGCAATGGTAGTTTCTCTCAGGATTTGAGATTTGACAGACACGAGACCTCTCCAGAAGGTAAGTTCGTATAGCTGCCCCAGATATCCTCCCACTCTTATCAAATTGTATCTCAACAAATTTACCAAAACGACTGAAAGCATTATACCATTTCCATCACGAATAGGAACAATCATATTTTAGAAATCATCAACAAAGTTGCTGAAGCAATTAGCATCTACTGTGGCATCAATTAGAGAAGTGGCTAACCTTGAGTTGTTGTTTCTCACAGTTTTGGCATTTCCAAATGCTTCAAGAACGGGATTGGACTGT
This sequence comes from Solanum appendiculatum, assembly GCA_018342035.1. Lineage (NCBI taxonomy): Eukaryota > Viridiplantae > Streptophyta > Magnoliopsida > Solanales > Solanaceae > Solanum > Solanum appendiculatum. The sequence continues at coordinate 437,892 of JAGDQO010001926.1, read as the reverse complement.
GTGTCAAGTGTCAACAATAACAAGAATTTTGAGACAGAAATTTGATAGAGTAAGACCAGTTTCAGCAGAAAATGCTAATGATAGATTAAAATTGAAGTGAAAGGTCATCTTACTTCTAGAACTTGTTGTTCTACAGTTCGTCCTTCGACACCTGATCGGCCCCCAAGATGCGCAAGATAACGCATAAGCATCTTAGTAGTTTCAGTTTTACCAGCACCACTTTCTCCACTAACCAAAATTGAATTGCTTTTTCCCTCATTGATCATTGCCCTGAGACCAAATGAGAAATAAATAAGTGTCATGCCAAAGCAACTAAAAAGAGGAACACACATCAAAGGAGAACTCAACCTATATGCAACATCTGCAACTGCAAAAACATGCGGACTTAGCTCCCCAAATGCTGCTCCTTTGTACTGTTCCATCATGTGAGTGTCGTACAGATGAGGCAATCTTTGGAAAGGGTTTACTGCAATCAATATGTTCCCAGTGTACGTCTAGACAACAGATAAAGAAAAACTAAGAAAACTTTCTCCAAAGGATAATAAATTCATAGAATACAATTAGCAGGTATTGATGATCAATTTGCATGATTACAAGGAAAATCAGAGCTCTTACATAAATTTCATTGAGCTCATATCGGGTGGCCAAGTTCTGCAGAACTCCAGGTTCATGCAAATAGGAAAGCTTGGTCATATCATCTACACCTCCAGGAGGAGCCTCAGTATCTTTAGGAAACACTTTAGCAATATTTGCAACAACCTGAGATCAACAGTTTGAAACTATAAAACCTTAGATAAAAAAGAAAAAACTTCGTGCACAACCAAAAGAAATGCAAGAACTGATTTGTTGGTTTCAAACTTCAGGGACCGGCAGACTGCAGGTAATCTGAAAGTGTGAAAGTGTTCTCCAGAAAAACTACTCGTGTTTGAATAAGTTAATGAGTGCATGACTAGGAGGAAGTACAACATAAAACTTCACACTACAAGAAGAACGCAGTTAACAAAGTTGCAGTCTAGAAGCATCAAATGTTCGCTGAAAGCCAATATGATGATAGACAGAGGTGGATCCAACATGTTGTGTGCCGGGTTCACAGACCTAGTAGCTTTTGCTCAAACCCTATATATGCATTAAAATTTACTACATATTTATAAATTTGAGTTTGAACCCACTTATTAACATATGCTAACTTGAAGTCATTGTAGGAACTCATTAACTTTTAAAATCATGGATCCGCCTTTGACGATAGACAATCAAAATTAAAATATTTACACTAACTTGAATTAGAGAAAAATGATACTTTTGGTGCAGAAAGGAGGTGACAAGCAAAAGTGCATGTAAAGCAGAATCAATGCATGAAGAAACAAGAATTAATATTTAGAAAAATAATCAAGGTGTAAATGCAAAAGAAAGCCACAATGTCAATATGAAAAGTGTTCATCAGTTTCATCACCCTATATACTTTTTGAATTCATTTATAAGAAAGTAAAGAGAAGTGAACCGATCTAAGTACATGTAAGTAACTTGGTTCATAATGTCAGTCAAAAAAGGAAAGCTTCTACCATAGACCTGCTTCTAATTTCTCTCAACGCGAAGCATTCCAGTGATGGTGAACCATCACATGGGTCTAAACTTGTGCATTCCTAGCCCTTTTAAGGGATTTAACAATTATATGCATTAGCTAGAATTGGGAAGGCATTAGTTCTCAGTACCATCCATTGGTCGCAACCCAGAACGAGTTCTAACAATGCTTTGAATATATTCAGTATGGCATACTTGGATATATAGCATGCATGCATATTACATACATGTTTGCACACACAAACACACATACGAACAGTAGCATGTCATATGTTCCGTAAGGTATAAAAACTATCTTTAGGAAAAGGAACCAATATGCAGGATATTTCACCTCAATATACAAAGGACCGAGTTCTCAATATTAAAAAATATCTACTTTCACCAGTGAGGTCTGGCCAGATCCATTAACAAGTTCAGAATATATGAGCACATTCATTCATTGTTGCTCCAAATTGACACAACATATGGCCCTAGAATAAATATTGCTGTTAAAAAAACAAATACTCACTTCTTTCCCATTGGAGGTTTTAACATGAACATCTTGACCATGTATTTTGATTACTTCTCCATCTTTCCATGCCAATTTAGGGTCTTCCACCCAAACATGAGAACCGACAATAATGTTGACTGATGCCTGCAAAAAGGTACTTGCATGAGATACCAAGAGGACAATGATTACTGCACGAAATGTCAGCCATTCGAATAAGACACCAGAAAACTTAAACTTTATACGCAATATTCAAATAAAATGGACCTGAATAGAGTGGATTTATATATCAAATTCCAACTAATTTGGGATTGAGGCATACTTGATTTATTAATTGAGACACAAGATCAAAGAATTCTTCAACACAAGTTTTTAAACTATGTTCGTACTAACGGGGAGAGATTACGAAACAAGGGAGGAAGAAAGGGTGGGGAATTCGTCCAGTGTTGACATTTCTTTTTTAAAAAAAACTAACATTGCCTTCTTTAGAAACTAAGAGATGGAAAGAAACAGACAAGGAAAGGCGAGACAAACGTTTTGAGAAAGAAGAAAATGCAAGATGTTTTGTGAAATTTATGCATGCAGTGGAACCTCAGAATCCAGCCTGAAAAAGAAATCATGCATCTAAAACAGTACTCTCCATCAGTGCTAGGCATAGAGGTCCTTCTACTATGCTCTATCATAATACGAAAACAAATAATAGGAAATTTGTAAAGCAAAACATATAGCTAAACGGACAGGAGTCACTCAGGGAATGAAACTGTCAGTCTAAACTTCTATTCTTTTTGAACAGGTAAGGTAGGCTAAAATTTGAATACAATGAAGCACCTTGTTTGTCAAAACGCTTTCCAAACATATCTTAACATGACTAAGCTCTAGGGCATCCTTCCTATTTACAAAGAAAATTGGAATCCTAAAATAAACGATGATATTTCTAGAATAAATAGCAGGAGAGGGCTGAGAGGAAAGGAACTGCTGGATGTTTTCATTCCATCTATCTAAGCCTTGGTGGACAAAGTTACCCCAAACTTGTGTTAGCGTTGATGGGAGATAGCAGGTACCATGTGGGTCAGTCGCGTGCAAGTGGGTGTGGCCACCAAAGTTATAAAAAAAAGGGTTGATATTTAGAGAAAGATCATTAAAGCTAATGTAAGAAATTATCGAACCTTCCACTACAACTCAATTGAAGCATTTCAGATAAAAATATAAGTTAAACAGAAATTTACTTTTCTCACGACCTTCTCACTTCTTTTCTTAATGGGTTCCTTTAAATGACAACTTATTTCATTCCTCTTTGAAGCAATATTATGTTGTAATCCTTTTTAAAGCTAACGCAAAATTCTTTCTCAAATAATGCAAATGTTATCACATTGATAAAAGTAACAAAGAAACATAACTTTGTTTATGTTGTTTCTCTTTACAAACTTCTCATCAGATTACATTTGGAGTACGTTGATTCATTTATGAAATATTTTTGAAGCACAAAGCGTCTGAAAGAACACCTGCCTTGTACTAATTTGACCATAGGAACTTTTGCCACTTAGATGCTAGAATGATGTTTAGGCTTTAGACTAGTGGTACCGGTTGCAGACTTCCACACAATAGGTGGTTTCTATCCAAACTATTCCCTTCACTCTTCCCACTCCCTTAATGTAATTAGAAAAAATCAAAAAGAAAATGTTAAGAGCTGATTTTTATATGTATCCTTCTTCTCGTCAGAAGCATTGTGAAAATATTACATGGGCTTTTACTTTGACTAGTACACATTATTCGTTTATGCAAGAGACCAATACACACAATTATTTGTTGTAGTTTTTTTGGGTTAACGACAAACACACTTTTTAAATTCATATTAATATGGCTGTCCTTTTTGAACTGAAAATGATATCTTAATCAATTTCTTCCCTTTCTGCAGTGTCAAGAAGTCCTGTGATATATATTCGCAAATATACATCTTATCACCCATAGGTCATTCATTTTTACATCTCAATTTTTGGACCTATGTAATTACATAAGGAGACTCCACAAGAGATCAGTGATCATAGCTGCATCTGACATTGGACAACTTTGATTTTAGAGCACTGCGGTGCTACAAACACTGAAATTTATTTTCAATGATTCAAAATTTAATGTGTTTACTGTTGCAAAGAGACTACCTTTTCTGAAAAAATTAATGCATTCTTTCTGTTTTTGATGACCAAGAAATCCTTGAAGGCAACTGGGGCAAGATTCGGAACTCGGTGGATAATGGGCTCACCTCTCTACCTCTCTCCACTTAAATACAGAGATTTTCACAGCGGTAGGGTTCGAACATGTGACATGCGCCTATTTCTCAGCGGTAGGGTTTGAACATGTGACATGCGCCTATTTCTCAGTGGTAGGGTTCGAACCTGTGACATGCGCCTATTTCTCAGTGGTAGGGTTCGAACCTATAACATGCGTCTAACCCACACATCACGTGTTGTGCTCTTACACATAACCAAACCCCATCCATGCTTTAAACTATACATCCATTCTTTATAAAAAGTTGTAATTCAATCTTTAAAGTATACATGTATCCTTGGAAAGGCTTGTTAATTATTCCTTCATTCTCCGTAAACACCTATTTTTTTTTTTTGGATGACAAAGGTTAACCCGCAGCCGCTACCCTTTGGGTGCGCACAGGGTAAAACCCCCGCTCCTATGCAATAGCTCGCAAACCACATAGAAGAGGTAACCTGCACTAGGCAAGCCCGGTGCGACGAGCTCGACCCAGAAGGCAAACCCCTTACTTTCGCTGGCAAGGGGTTTCGAACTTGAGACCTCCAACATGAAAGTCCCAAGCCCAAACCACTGGACCACCCCGTAAACACCTATTCCACTGGTCAAAATATTCAAATCTAGTGATTTCATGCCCTTCATATTTCCACTCTTCATATTGTTCTTTTCTTCATCCATTGTAAATTCAAATAAATGCAGTTGAGAGATTTTGAAGTAGCAAAAAACAGTTGAGAGAGTCAAGAGATTTAAAAGTTCTCTGGAACTTCTATTTGAGTGCACATTAGAAGATTCTTAAGTGGTTTGTTATATCTTTGGAGTAGGAAGTCACCTTGCTATTATTACCGGGGTAGCGACGGAAATCTACTGTGAAGACACGCCTCCCGAAGCGTTATCCAAAACTCTATCTCAACTTCTATTATTAATTTTTACATCTTATTTATTATTATTAAGTGCTCTTCTGAATGGTATTTCTATCTCTAATATTTCCAAAAAAAAACATATGGATACCTCTAACCATATAAAGTCTAATTTAAACCCAGAGTTGTGTAGTGTCTATTTTGCCACACTCACCTCTAAAGTTGAAGATTAATTTTCTAAATTTCAGCTCCTCAAATTATTACTACAGACAGCCTCTTAATTAACACTGCATACAACTCTCTTTTAATATGCGGATTACTCACTCTGGTCTGCAACCTCTGTTATTCTAGTAAATCAAATTACAATTCAGCTGTTAATTCTAGCGTTTATCTCTTTCTGACATCCAAATTCCAGACTTACAAAAAAATGGATAGAATCAAATTTTACGAAATGACTTCAAAGAAATACCTTTAAACTATCCATGGATATAAGGCATAAATTTCTAGTCATATACAAGCATAAAAACCTCATAGACATACACACTCTTCTCGGTCCAATTCCTACATATTTCACAAACATATACCAAAAACAAAAAACACTAGAATTTCCTAATGATGCCGGAATTAAATTTCGTCCACACAATAACCTCAAAATAATGAATAAACCGCAAATTGACTCTGCGCTGAACAGATTGACTAGAGCAACAAGCAATCAGTCCTTAGGAAATGAAACAGGGCAAGAGGTATAAAACGACAAGGAACCTCGCCGTTTCAGCATAGACTTACCATTGACGAGTTTTGAACTATCGATCTCCTGCTCTCCAACTCATCAAGGCAAAGAGAAACGAATTTTGAGTCGGTGAGTCAGATCGGACGCCCCAAGCTTCAAATATTCCAGCCGAAGTAGACGACGACAACGACGAAGACGATGATGAAGAAGAAGAAAGCAAAGCTTGCCTCCGATGAATCAACTAATGGTAAAGCGAAAACCGTTTCTGTTTGTTTCTATATATATATATATATATATATGTATATGCTTCCGTATATCTGTATGTATTCTGTGAAGAAGAAAATGGGTAGACTTTCTCTCTCTAAACAGCTTTATATTTCTAATAAACTTGCAGCTGCTAATGGTATATTTAGTTTAAGCTTTTACTCTTTTTTTAAAAAATTTATTTAGAAAGTTATTTTCATTTGCTGTGTTTCCTATCAGGTAGGGGGTAGGTGGTGGGGCCTACACTCGGCGGTATTTTTTGTAAATTGTAAGAAAGGGAGGGGGCTCTGGACACAAAAACCGACAATTTAGGGGGCGGATTTCTGACACTATTTATGTTTTATGTGTTTAAGCATCATATTCTACTTATTTACGATATTTGCCATTCATTTTGGACAAATTTGAACGTTACCGTCTACCGCTTTTTCCCTACTAGTAATTTGAATTTTACAGCGTATATTTAGATTTGAATTGACTAACAGCTAGGTTTCATTTGTACAGTCTATCTTGGATTTTGGAAACACAATTATAAATACATTCACATTCATCATTGAGAGCCTCTTCGGATTGTCTTTTTCATTTTACCCTTATTTAAAGATGGCATTTTTATTGGACGAACATCGCACTACAAAGTTGTACAAAATGCATTTCAAATAGTATCATAAAAGTAATTGTGGCTCATTAATAAATAAACATGTCTGCTACACGTGTCTTTCTATGTATACAACAGCAAACGTGTACCTGCCTTTCTAATTTACAATTACTTTTCTTGCTTTTTTACTTAGTTTCTCCCTCTCTATATCAACTTATATTCTTTTTCTACCCTTCGTTCTCCCCTTTTATTCTCTTTTTGGTTTGTTCTTTGTTATAATTCTCTGCATTACTGAAATAAATATAACTCTAAAGTAAATTTGTTTCACTTTATTTTTCATTTTTAACCTAATTTCTCAAATTGGATTTCTAAGAATTCAATCGATCTTACATTTTACAGATGACTTAAGGGATTGAAAGTTCTGTAAATGCACATTAATTATTTTGGAGTTCACATATTGTGAGGTAAGGAATGAGAGGGCTGCAATGAAACTGCAATTGATCTTACATTTTTGCCTAATTGTATTTCTGGGAGTTATTTAATCGATGATTTTCTTTGTGTTCCTTATTTACCTCAATTCTGGTAAGTTCTTCTTTCTTCATTGTTTATTTAATGCTGCAATTATTGCTAATGAAATTTGATGGACATTTGTAGTAGCTCTCAGTTCTTTTGAATACTTCTAATTGAATTTTCTACATACATATTTGTATGTATGTGTCTGATTTACAGGTTCTTATGTATATGTTCAATTTTATACTCAAATTTCTCATAGGGATCTTCAAGCTACGCAAGTAAAGAAGAAACCTTTTTCATTTTAAAAAAAAAGTTCAAATAAACTAATATTTTCTCCATTAAGTTCACAATTTCTTTGTCAGTGATTTCAATTATTGAGAAGCATCAACTTTAGTTTTTAACTATGTTTCATTTATTCTAATTTGATTCTTTAACTATGCTTCATTCTAATTTCATTTTTTTTTTTTAAATAATCTATTTCCTCCTTGAAAGCTTTGAAGTTAATGTCAAAATAACCTGATATGCAATCATTAATCCATGATCATGATATATCCATCTAAATTTATGTGAGGATATTGATCTTAAAAAGTTGACGTTCTGAATGATCCTATTATTTTTAGTAGGAAGTAGGAAAATGTTGTATCTGATTTTCTAATGGGAGGCTAAGTGGGTCAACTTCATGATTACTTTTGTGGTACTTTATTTACAATTTTCATGAAAAAGAGAACCAAAGCCTAATTCAGAGCATTACATCTGCCTATTATAAACATGTTATTGTATAAGAGAACCAAAGCCTAATTCAGGGCATTACATCTGCCTATTATAAACATGTTATTGTATCACGGCAACACTAATTTTTAAAATGAGAGCTTGCAAAACTGGTTTAGACTAAAGAGAACTACTTCATTTGAAAATTCATTTATTTTAGCGACCTGTTGCAAAGTACAACAATATTGAGCATAATAACATATTTGAATCAAAGCCCAAGTGCCTACAAAACTAAATTTGAATTTTAGTTAGTGGTTATCGAGTTTTGAGCAGCTTCCTTCTTTTATATACTCGAGAGTCAGAATGAATAGAGTGACTTCCTGCTTATAGAGTTCGCTGCGAACATTTGCTCTTCTATTCTCTCGTGTTATCATTTCTTCAATCCATTACTAATTATTATGTTGCCAAGACTATTCAAGAATTTCCCCGGAGGTGTGTATGATATGGTCATTTGATTACTTTTAATCCATTCAGAAGATGAGTTTGATTAGAATACGAGAACCATTTATGAACAAAATTTGATAAGGTAAGTAACACAATTATGCTCTACAAAAGAATTAGGTTCCCTTTATATAGCCTATGTTTCTCATTGGACAAGTTACTTAATATTATTCTATGATTCAATTGAGGAAACACTGGCAATATTGATTTATAGAGCTTAATGAGCTTACTATTATCTGTACAAATCAAAGAAACTCTTCCAACATATCTTTCAATAGGCTTCGTTTGGGCGTGAACTGAAGAGCTCACTGCTGACACTATCTATTATGGAACACATTCCTTTCATGTACCTTTAATTACAAGATTTACAACACTTTGTAAATGTCACAAGTTCTTAGACTTCGATTTTGTTGACAGGTAACTCCATTCTAATAAGACATGAAGAAATGTATACACCAAGGAAACCCATAGCAATACAAAAGTTGGAACATACGGAAAGTCGAGGTTGCATCACTCCTTACAATTGTTGGATGAAAAAAATACTTATGCTACTGATGATGTGTTGATACTATATGTATTTAATTTCACTGTGGTTTGATTTTTATATAATAGAATCTGGATAATTTTGAATTTGTAAAAATTCTTACTATAAATCATAGGTTTGGAGTAACTGAAGCAAAATAGTGGAAGGGTCATCGTATGATATTTACAGATTCTATTGATTTTTTAAAGATTGTTTCTCATGTATTGAGATTATTATGCAATAGACGTGTTGTGAGAATTCTTTAAGGATAGTGAATATTTATATGCTTTATATGGTAAAAGTTATACATAAAATTTCAAATTTCAGAATACATCAAAAAGCAAATTATTGGACCCCGTGCGATGCACATGCATCCCTTCTAGTTTGATTAATAAGTAAAAAGTTAAAGTTAAAGTTAAAGTTAATTTATAATTTTTATATTTATTTTTATTATTTTAATTTAAATTCAAGTGTTTATGAACACTTTTTGATTTATACAAACATTTTAAAAATATTTAAAAGTTATTTTAACTTTAAAACACTTAAAATAAGTCAATTCAAACAGGCTTTAATTTTATTATATAATAAATAAAAAGATACTCTCCATCGATTTTTACTTGTACACTTGAGACTTTTCATGTCCCTTAAATGAATAATGATTGATATGACTATTTTATTGTTCTACTCATATTAATTAATGTTTGGCATTAGGTTTTCAAAAATAAGTAATTAATGCTAAAATAAAATATGAAAAAAACTATTTTTATTGATATGTTAAAAAGTTATAAATAAAAGTGAAAATCTATTTTTTAATAGATAAATAAAAATAAACAAAGGGAGTAATACATAGTTTGTCCTAGTCTTATAGTAAAATTTATATCATATAGGGCTCTTTCTTAGAAACTTTTTACACATTTAATGTTCTTTTATTATTAACTAGTTCATGAATATGTGTGTTGTACATATATTTAATATTTAGTACGAATTCTTTTTATTTATATAATTGTAGTGTTCAGGTGAATGATTTTGCACTTCAATTAAATTCACATAACTATCTTTCATCAACTATTAGTGGCGTGATAAATTTTTTTATAAAAAGTGATCAGACTACAAATAGTAAATTTTAAAAAAATCCGATTGTTAGGTCACCAAAAAAATTAAAATTAAAATACACAATATTTAACTTAATTATAAAAAAGTAACAAATTTTAATTTAAAATGACTTTTTTATGCAATTTAAATATGACTTTTAAGGTTGGATGGCCCATCTTATGTTTCAGGACCTTAGGCCGAATTTTAAAGCAGTCCATTTGATTTCAAGATCTGATTAGGTCCAACTAGGCTAGTTTGAAAGCAAAAATTGAAAGACTAAAAATAATAGGAAAATTCACTTAACATATATATTTAAGACTTAATATTACAAATTATAACTATACTCTTTAATAATTATTAAAAAAAACAATTTAATTACATGTCCTATCATATTAAAATTATTTTATATTAAATAAAATTTTATTTATTTCGTGGGGCGGGGGGGAGGACGGCGTTTTTAAGGACCCTTCACTTGACTCGACTTGTAATTTTGACCTTTAACTTTTTTTTATTTTTCATTCGGTGTCCAGTATCCACATTAGAGTCCGACTAAATTCGAATTCGCGCGTGTCATGAAGTAAATTTTGAGGTCCACAATGGTAAAAAAAATGTTGAAATGACAATTATATCCTTAATGAATCCCTTTCAGAAATATCTTTCTTTTTTCAAATTAAAATCCCACTTTTTTCTCTTCTTTGTAATTCTAGTACTCAAGTTTTTTTCCCTCTTTTTCACGATTTTTACTCATTTTTAATGCAAATGACTTCTAATTTTTTTAGCTCATTGTGAAAAAGAGCTATAATGAAGATTTCTTGGTTTGCAAACAATTATAGTCATTGATTTATTGAATGTAAAGATGGTCGGGTATGATTCCATTTTAGACAAAAAAAAAATTTGTTAAATTATAGTGCTCAAGATTGAATTTTAGTCCTTCGGGATGGCTCAGTTGGTTTGAAGGGTGGTTATCCACACGGATGACCCAAGATCGATCCCCCCTCAATGCCTTCTGAGTCGAGCATGTCGCATAGGGCTTGCCTAGTGCGGTTTACATCCCTTGTGTGGTTTGCAGGCTATTACACAGTGCGCACAGAGTGCTCACCCGAAGGGCAGAGACTGTGACAGAGGTTGTAGCGGCTGTGGGTTATCCTGGGTTCCAAAAAAAGATTGACTTTTTATGGTTAATTTTTTCTTCTTAAATGAATTTTTATGATTAATTTGTTCTTCTTAAACAGGTTGGATGCAAGTTTTTTAGGTAGTGTGAAGTTGAATATACTAAACGCGCTAGAATAGCTATTTCAGAACTTAACAAAATGGAAAAAAAAACACGATAAAGAAAAGGAAAAGATTTGGAGGAAATATCGTATTTTGTTAATTATTGTGATACTATCTTGAATTTATAGAAAGTTCTTTATGTAGTAGTTGTTATGTAAGTTGATTTTTGGGTAGTTTGATTGGTTGAAAAAGTTATTTCAAGATCATTTTGCTCAGTCTCGTAATGTAATTTTCTTTGGATTGGTGGTTGTCTATATCTACTGTAAGCAAGGAAATTACTTCAAATTTTTATATTCGATACATTAAGCCTTGATATAGTAATTCTTGTTGGGTTTTAAAGGTGTGAATGGGAAATGAAGAGTCGTGACTCTCCTGAAGGGTTGTGACTTTATCGAAGGGTTGTGACCTTTACGAAAGGTTGTGTCTTTTCTAAAGGGTTGTGACCGTTTGAAAGGTTGTGCCTTTTCCAAAGGATTGTGACCTTTCATGAAAGATTGTCCCGTTTCAAAGAGTTGTGACCTTTCCGATAAGGCACAGTTAACACTTTTTCATACTACCCTTTGCTGGCTATAAATAGAGAGGTTTTCTCTCATTTTTTGAGAATGAAATTTTTCCTTCTTTTGCATATATTTTCTTACAAAACAAAATAGAGTCTGTGTGATTCGTTGTTGTCTTTTTGAGTTCGTTGAAATTATCGAAGTTTGAGGTGCCGCTACTTCTTTAATGGTTCATCCGTTTTATCTTGGGAGGAATTATTCTACAATCTCGGGTACTTGAGGGGATTAAATTTCTTAAGGACACACAGTGGGTTCTGTGGACTCGAATAGTTCTTTTCTTTTTCTTTTCATCTTTTATTATTTCTGGTTTGCTAATCAGAATACATGAGATAACAAGCTTAAGAAATTTATATATTGTTGGTATTTTCTGTGGTAAGGAAATTACTTTTATTTTCTGTGTTCTTTTTGTTGGAAAAAAAGAAGAGAAAGAGAATTATTTTATCATATGATAAAAGAGATTTGGGATGAATTACTACTACTTTAATATGTTTGAGTATATTTTCTGTAGTAAGTTTTCCTAGGACTGGTAAGATTATTTTTATTTTTTTCCCAAGTGCATTCAAGCATTGCACCCCTTCAGTTTTCTTTTCAATGAGAAAAGTTATTTTGTGCATAAAGGCCAAGATGTGCACTTTAATTATTTTATCTGTATTTTTGGGTTTATATAACTATGAGATGAGAAGAACTAAATGAACATATGTTGTCTCCTAACAATATTTGAACATGAGTTTAGTTTCTCGTTGAATTCAATGCTTTCTGAGAAAAAATTGGAATATGATTGAAACTGGGAAAAGAAAAAATTAGCAAGAAAAGTGACTTGCATGGAATCATTGCTGACAGATAGAATATAATTCAATAGGAGTAAAAATCAAGTTTTATCTTTATTTTTCCTTGATTATTTCTTTTTTTATCCTTTATAAGTTATGAGATTTATTTCATAAATGTTAGGATAGATGTTCATTATGTGATGATCTCAGAATATATGTATTTTGTTTGGAGGAGGAAAAAAAAACTTTTGTAGTTTTCTACTCCATGTGAAATTTGATTGTGTCTGATTTTTGGAGACTAAAATCTTCTGTTTTGTTTCTTCCTTTGGTTTGAAGAATATAAGAACTTCACCGATAAATCAAATTGTGCATTTGGTTTGAAGAATACACCAATTTATTAAACATTCTGTTTGAATAGTATTCTAAATACTAAGTGATATGTCTAATAGTGACAAAAAGGAAAAAAAATACTAGTGACATAAAACTAGTGATTTTTGTGCCTGCAATGGGTGTTTCTATGGATTAAATCTTCAAAAGAAGGCTTCATGTTACCAATGTGTATTTTGATGGCATACAATTTGAAAGCATGGGAAAAAATATGTGAAAAATATTTTTGAAATCATATTTAAAATGTGGGGGATTCTTTACTTGTGATAAAGAAAAAGAAATTTGGACTTAGTGTCTAATTTAAATTTGAAAGTACAAGATATGAAATTCAATGACAATATTATATTATGTTAGACCCACAAAATTCTTGGAGTATATTTGATATAGTGGTTGTTGAGTCTCTCTTTACTAGTATATGGTATAATGACTAGTATAAACCACCATATTATATATATACTTGTTCAAAAAAATTGTGTTCTTTGATGAAAAAGTGTCACTTAAAATGTTGTGATTTTTCATGAATATATGTCTATTAGAATACAACTATCTGTATAGACATGAAAATTGGTGAAAGGTAATCAGTCATGTTTGTGTTGTAAAAGAAGCATTTGGGTCGTATGCTCTGTTTGGACCCAATGAGACTATGTTCATGGGTAACTATACAATAACCAAATTGAAGGTTATAAAAAGGTTATTCTGAAAAGGACATCTGGCAAGGTGCTGACTCTAGACAATGTCTATATCGGACAAAGTTATAAAAAGTAAAGAACAAAATATTTGTGAGAAAAAGTTACCTCACAGAGGATCTTTTCAAACTCAATATTTCTGTTTGTTCTTACTTGCTTGAGTCAGGCTATTCTTGACATGAAGGCTTGAGACATGTCAATTACAAGACCTTGCGAAAACTGATCAACTTAGAAGGTTTGCCTAACTTTGAGTGCAATAAATAAAAATGTCAAGTTTGTGTTGAATTTAAGTATGCTAAGCATTCTTATAAATTTGTTGAAAGGAATTTTAATTCCTTAGTATTGATTCACACTGACATTTGAGATATGAAGTCAACACCATCTCGTGGTGGGAAAAAAGTATTTTATAACTTTTATTAACAATTGCGCTAGGTACTGTTATGTTTATTTGCTGAATGATAAGGATGAAGCAATAAAAACATCTGGGCAATATTAAACTGAAGTTGAAAATCAGTTGGATAAAAAGATTGTCATGATTAAAAGTGTTAGATGTGGAGAATATGAATATTCTTTTGCAGAAATATATTTGAAAAATGGAATCATCCATCAAATTACGGCATATACTCACCTTAATCTAATGGTATTGCTAACAGGAAAAAACCTAACTTTGAAGGAAATGTTGAATGTCCTACTTATAAGTTCAGGTTTACCACAAAATTTGTGGGGGGAGCTATCATTATAGCAAAAGGGAACAACAAAAAGTTTTGTATGTTCAGAAAGGGAGCAACAAAAAAAAAGTTTTGTATGTTCAGAAAGGGAGCAACAAAAGGTTTTGTCTATTCAGAAAGGGAGCAACAAAAAGTTGTCTGTTCAGAATAGAGAATTGTTTGTCGCCCCTTAAAGTATATACATGCAATAACTCTTGAAAGAGAGTGATCTAACAATTCTCAAGACACAATTTATTCCATATGAGAAATGGAAAGAAAGAAAATCCAACTTGAAATATTTCAAAGTGTGGGGGTGTCTAGTCAAAGTCCAAGTTCCTCTTCCCAATTGGATCAAAATAGGACATAAGACTGTGGTTTGTATTCATTGGATATGCTACAAATAGTAAAGCATGTCGATTTATGGTTCATAAGTCCAAACCGTCGGATAGTCAAGTGAAGGGTCTAAACGACCTTGAGAAGAATCAAAGGAGAATGTACTTAATAGAGAGATTCAGAGGCGTAGTAAATGTCAAAGGACATCTACTTCCTTTGGGTTTGATTTTGTAACATTTCTTCTTGAAAATGAGTCTCAATCTTGAGCAATCATACTTGGGAGTTGGTTGATCTTCCTCCAGAAAATAGATCTTTGGGTTCAAAGTGGATCTACAAAAGGAAAAGAAAGTTGATGGAACTATTGACAAATACAAAGCAAGGCTTGTTGTCATAGGCTTTAGACAATAAGAAGGCATTGATTATTTTGACACATAATAGCCACTAACTAGGATTACATCAATTCAGATGCTAATAGCGCTAGTTGTGATATATGGCCTTCAAATTCATCAAATGGATGTTAAAACAACTTTCTGAAATGGAGAATTGGAGGAAGAAATTTACATGGAACAACCCGAGGGCTTTGTGGTTCCTGGTAAAGAAAAAGAAAGAATGTAAACTTGTTAAGTCACTTTATGGACTAAAAACATACAACCCGAGGGCTTTGTGGTTCCTGGTAAAGAAAAAGAAAGTGTGTAAACTTGTTAAGTCACTTTATGGACTAAAAACAAGCACCTAAACAATGACATGAGAAATTTGACCAAATCATGTTGGCAAATGGATTCAAGATTAATGAATGTGATAAATGTTTTTACATTAAAGACACTTCAAATCACAAGGTCATTATTTGATTTTATGTTGATGACATGTTGATCATCAAAAGAGACATTTCTGACATAAATGCTACTAAGCATATGCTAGAAAGTAACTTCGATATAAAAGACATTGAAGTTGCTGATGTGATTGAAAAGGTACTTGACAAGTTCAAGTATTTGGATTTCAATATTGTCAAGACTTCAATAAATGTGAGCTTTGTACTTCAAAAGAAAGAAGGAGAAAGTGACTCACAATTGAATTATGCTAGAGTATTGAGAAGTATGATATATATCTTGAAGTGTACGCGATCAGATATAGCATATACTATTAGTAAACTGAGTCGGTTCACGAGTAATTTCAATTAAACTTATTGGATGACAATGAAAAGAGTTTTAGAGTATTTAAAACATACTTAAAAACTATGCTTTGCATTATAACTAATATTCAACAGTATTGGAAGAATATAGTGTTGCAAATTGAATCACCAGGTCAAATGAAGTAAAATCCACGAGTGGATATGTACTTACTCTTGGTGGAGGAGCAGTCTCTTGGAAATCTTTCAAACAGAAATGTATCGCTCGCTCTACTATGAAGTTTGAGTTTATCACTCTAAATAAGGCTGGTGAAGAAGTTGAGTGACTTCGGAATTTCTTGAAAGATATTCTCTTTTTGCCCAAACCTTTAGCACCAGTATGCATACACTATGAGAGTTAAGTTGCTATAGGTAGGGCATGGAGCATGATGTATAACGAAAAGTCTCGTCATATATGACGTAGACATAATGCCGTTAGAGAACTACTCTCTAGTGGAATTATCACAATTGACTATGTAAAGTCAAAGGATAATGTGTCGGATCCACTTACAAAAGGCCTAACTAGAGAGGGAGTTGATAGATTATCAAAGGGAATGGGACTATGGCCGAGGACAAGTCATTGTGGCGGTAACTCTACCTAGAAGACTGGAGATCCCAAGATCTAGGTTCAAGGAGATCAAACAAAGTCATTAATGACGGTTCAACATTGTCAAAAATTATTTTATGGTCCATTCTCATGATGAGACAATGTTCAGTTAACCAGGATTAAGGCATTAGGACTTTTTAATGGTTTCTAAGTTTGATATGGGGTATATCAAATGGTGTATCTACGGGATAACACATTTAGAAATCACCTATGTAAGTGTGAAGTGTAAGCCGCTTCAAGGAGAATCTTGTAAGGCCAGTTCTCTACGCACTTATAAACCAAGATATATTCATGGCTGAAACGAACAAAACAATGAGAATCAAAATCAGTTCAAGATTTGATTGTGTGACTTATGTTGTCTAGGTATACACCAAAGCTCGACGGTTCAAAGATATCAAATCTACCGATTGACCGAGTATATCCGATATATGTTCACTATGGAAAGTTCAAAGGGAAACTCACTTATCCAGATGCAATCAATCCTTACTTACGAATCACACAGTTTTTTTCATGCATATGTTTTAACAATAGCCATTCCCTATTCATGTGGGGGATTGTTGAGTTTTAAAGGTGTGAATGGGAAATGAAGAGTCGTGACTCTCCTGAAGGGTTGTGACTTTATTGAAGGGTTGTGACCTTTACGAAAGGTTGTGTCTTTTCTAAAGGGTTGTGACCATTTGAAAGGTTGTGCCTTTTCCAAAGGATTGTGACCTTTCATGAAAGGTTGTCCCGTTTCAAAGAGTTGTGGCCTTTCCGATAAGACACAGTTAACACCTTTTCATACTACCCTTTGCTGGCTATAAATAGAGAGGTTTTCTCTCATTTTTTGAGAATGAAAATTTTCCTTCTTTTGCATATATTTTCTTACAAAACAATATAGAGTCTGTGTGATTCGTTATTGTCTTTTTGAGTTCGTTGAAATTATCGAAGTTTGAGGTACCGCTACTTCTTTAATGATTAATCCATTTTATCTTGTGAGGAATTAATCTACAATCTCGGGTACTTGAGGGGATTAAATTTTTAAGGACACACAGTGGGTTCTGTGGACTCGGATAGTTCTTTTCTTTTTCTTTTCATCTTTTATTATTTCTGGTTTGCTAATCAGAATACAGGAGATAACAATTCTTAAGTTCTCACAGTGAAACATACAATAACTTTTATTTGGGTATATATGTTTCATCACCTAATAATTTCAGACTTCAATATACTAGCATGATTTTCACACAGAAAAAATTCACACGCACATAGTAAACACCAAACATCAGTTATAACAAACACCAAAAGATTTCACAAAGTATCAACTTAACATGCATTAAACTATCTTCATAAATAATCATACATCAAAATAATTCAAAATACATCAAAACTAGCTTCATAAAAACTTATTTAAAGGCAACCATACATCAAAATGATTAGTAATTGGAGTATGTCTTTAGAAAACATATATCAAAATAAGCAAAAACAAAACTATCCAAGATCATCATTTTTTTCAAAATGAAACCATATCACTAGCATTGTTGAACTCTTATGAAATTCACTTGAATTTGATTTGTAATTTTTTCGTTGTAATATTTGTTAAATTTGATTTTCAGTCATAACTTTTTTTTTCTTTTCATTTCAAATCAGGTGGCTTGTATTCAAGATCAACTTTGTGATGCATCTTTTAATGTTGTCCCAGACCCACTTAAGATAACTCTTCATATATGTTATTCATTATACATAATAAGGATGTAAGAAAATTATGTAAAGAATATAAGTGCATAAATAACTTGTCTTCCAGATAGTGTATCTCACTACTAAAAAAATTGTTAAAAGAGACCTCATAAGGTCTTTTTATCGGAAAAAGGCCTACAAATAAGAGATCTAAAAAGAGGCATCAACGGTAGGTCTCTATAATGTAGGTGGCTTTTTAGTAGAAACCTTATGAGGTTGTCAAACAGAAACCTCACGAGATCGCCAAATTTATTTTTTTCTGAATTTTTCAAAAAGAGATCTCATGAGGTCCCACCCCTCATCCTTCCCCCCTCCCCCCTCCCCTGCCGATCATCTTTTTCATCAAATTAAATTTCTCACTACAACACAGTCATCTTCTTTATTAAGTTTCTTCTTTTTCATTGTGTTTTCTGTCACTCTGACCTCACATAGTTATCTTTTTCGTCATATTCCTTCATTTTCATGATCTTTTGGCAGTATTCATTCGGTTTCATCATTTTCTTCACTGCACCTTTCTCCCATTTCTTCATTTAATTTGGTGTTTAGAAGTGTAAATATGAAATTTGAAAAGTTATAATAGTTGTGTGCATATGCTAAAATCATGCAAATTATTTCTTTCTTTTTTTTTTTACTTAATTTTATTTCCAATTCCTTTTTTTTTTTAAAAAGGAGTCAAAATTGTTGTTCCTACCCTTCTTTTTACATTTTCTCTCTCAATTAGTGAGGTTAAATATGTACTATAATGTATTGTGCTCAACAATGTTAACATTATGTTTTTCCATGCAAATAATAAAAGGTTTGAACATTTGAATGAAGCCCAAAATTTTTTGAGAGAGAAAATATAAGAAGATATATTGGTTGAAAAATGAGGAAGAAAAAAATAATAAAATAGGCTAGATAAGTTTCCCACGCACCATTAATGAGTGTATCACTCACTTTACCACATCAATAAAAAATGTCAAAATGACACAGTGTGGCGTGACATGTGGTTAGGAGTGGATCTATTAAGACCTGTGGAGTGCCACGCCACCTACAAACTTCAACATAAATTCTATGTATGTGTGTATGTTTATATATATATATATAAATATTAAATGTGCCACCCAGAGAATAAAAGTAGTATGTGGTGCTCATGATAAGAGGACGAATGTTTCTGTCTCATATCGTGGAATCGAATTCCGCTGGTATCTTTTCATTTTATATTTTAAACTACAAGACATACTTTTTTTTTGAAACTGCAGCACGTTTTCTCTTTTTAAAAGCAGCATACAGGGTACGCTTTTTAATTTTTTTTATAAATGTTGTTGACTTAAAATTAAGTATTAACTAATAATTATTTTTAACTAATTTAATTTAACTCTTTGACTTTTCTTTTATTTGATTAAACACAAATAAAAGTGTTATTCTCTCTTTCTCTTCAACTGAAATCCTCCCTTCTCTTTCAACCTTTCTCCAAAATCTGTTACTACCTAGTCTCAACTCCTAGCAGCCAGCCCCCCTTTCTGTCGCCGTTGGCCACCACCCCTCAGCATTAGGCAGTCCGTCCAGCGACTAAGTCTCACGGCCCTGCTTGTTGTTGAGTGTTGATTGTTCACTTTTCTCCATCCACCCACAACCTTTTATAGACGTAAGTTGTAATTCTGTTTTTGTAACAATTTTATTATTTATCTTTCTTAATATCTTTGAAGTTTTGATGAGTGATGACTAATTTTATATTAGACAAGAATTTTTATTTTACTATGATATTCTAAATTTCTAATGAACATTGTAAGAACATTATTAGCTAGAAATTGTGTGATATGAACCACTTTAATTTGAATTATTTGTGACTTACCCTATTAAATTTGCATTAATTGTGAGTTGAATTGAATTTTCTCTTTTGTAGGAAAGTGCTCTAATTTTGTGAATTGAGATGGATAAATTTCTTGTGAAATTTAATCATTCTCAAGCAAGTTCTAATACGAATGTCAATCGTTCGTATCTTATAGATGACCTTAATTTGGGTTCACTTGAAGCCGATCCAGGAAAAAGAGTACCAACTGCTCACTATAACCCTCGATAAAGGACGATGAAGTGAGAAAATATTATATTCAAAAAGGGCATTGTTAATCTCTCATGGATTCATATCATTCAACTGAAATTGAAAGTAGAATGCGTCAATTTTGTTCAAATTGGTTCAAAGGTCCATATTCTAAATGGTTGAAGTATAGCGTGGAGAAATATTTTGTATATTGTCTATGTTGTTATTTATTTAAAGATGAATTTTTTTATGGAAGTACGAGTGAGTTTTACACAAAAATGATTTTAGGAGTTGGAATAAAGCACTTGAAAGATTCCGTAAACATGTTGGTGATGTTAGTAGCATTCATGATAAATGTTTTAATAAAATGATAGATCAGATTTGTCAAATCATCAAGAATCAATTCAAGTTGCTCTTGACAAGCATTCTCAAAAGTTAAAAAATTAGTACCGAATATGCTTGGAAGCCTCAATTGATGTGTCAAGACTACTTTTGCAATATGAATTGCCTTTTCGAGATCATGATGAAAGTGAATCTTCAACTAATCAAGGTTTCTTTCTAGGATTTTTGCGATGACACGGGGATAAACATCGAAATGTGGAAAACGTGATATTATAAAATGCCCACAAAATGATACTTTGACTTGTTCTATGATTCAAAAAGATATTGTCAATCTTTGTACGAAAGAAGCATTGAAAGCAATAACTAGGGACTTGAATAGAGATTACTTTGGTATATTAGTTGATGAGTCAAATTAAAATACATCTCGAACAAAGAACAAATGGCTCTTGTTTTGCATTTTGTTAATAAGAATGGTGAAGTAGTTGAATCATTTATCGATCTTGTCCATGTTAGTGATACATCGATATGAGAAGTAGGTGAAGACTAACATTGATTTTGTCAAGTTTATGAGAAGAAAACTTAAAACTTTCATTTTTAGGTGTTGAGTAAAGTTGAAAAACTCAACCAAGTTCTTCGAAATATGAAAAAATTGTTGAACAAATATGGAATTAATATCTCATATGGTCACTCAACTTTGAATAGTTCACTTAGAAAGGCACTCAACTTTGAGTAGTTTACTTTGAAAGCCACTCAACTTTGTTTTATAACTCAAAAGTCACTCAACTATTGATATTTAACTTTGAAAGTCATTCAACTATTGATATTTTACTTAGAAAGTCATCCAACTAATTTAAATAATTTCTTCATTAAATTTTGTTGAAATACAATTTTATTTTAAACTAATTTTTTAAAAATAAAAAAATGCTAAAACAATGCTCATTTTAATTATTTTATTAAACTTTATTGAAATACAATATTTAAAAAAAAAATTTAAAAATAATTAAAGATCGCTACTATGTGTCTTTTTGATCTTTTGGATTACTCCTTTTTATTGAATAAAAGATTGCTAAATGTAATGTTGCATTGCTATTAATTTAATAAAAAAATAATTAAAAATTGTTCATTTAAACGTACAATAGCAATTGAGAATTTTTTTTTGTCTTAATGGAGTTAAATATGCTGAAAATGCTATTATATGTTTT
Source organism: Solanum appendiculatum (assembly GCA_018342035.1). Taxonomy (NCBI): domain Eukaryota; kingdom Viridiplantae; phylum Streptophyta; class Magnoliopsida; order Solanales; family Solanaceae; genus Solanum; species Solanum appendiculatum. The sequence goes on along the minus strand of JAGDQO010001926.1, from coordinate 416,030 downwards.
TCAAAAAAAAATTAATTAAATAATTGGAGCAGGTCAATAAGATAATTAAAATAAATATCTTATTATTTCTTAAAAACTAATTTAAAATAAAATTAGATTTCAACAGAATTTAATGAATAAATCATTTAAATTTGTTCGGTGACTTTCTAAATAAATATCAATAGTTGAGTAACTTTCTAAGTGAAATATTAATAGTTAAGTGACTTTAGAGTTATAAAATAAAATTGAGTGACTTTTTAAGTAAACAACTCAAAGTTGACTGACTTTCTAAATGAACTATGCAAAATTGAGTGACCATCTAAGATATTAGAATCAATAGTTGTTTTGGAAAACTTGAAGTGACTAAGCAGGTGCCGTTTGACCATAAATATTTTTCAAATATATTTCTAAAAAATTGAGAAATAGTGTTTCTTCATATAACTTGACAAATATATTTGACAAACATAAATATTAGAAAAAAAAACTTGTATTCGGACCAAATTATAGTATTTGGAATTTTTTTAAAATTTAAAAATTATATCAAATTTTTAAATATTTTATAAAATCACTCATCATTATTGTTTTGAATTAAATTTCAATCCTAATTTGTTAAGCAAATTTTTTACAATTATATACATCTTTTATATAATTTTTATCCGAATTTACTTTCTGAAGTCACTTCCAATTACAAAATAGTAATAGTAGTTTTCGTATACAAATCAATGATATTTTCCTTTTGTTTTCTTCCTCTTTCATAGTAATTGTGTTCATTGTCATGACTTTTCACGGGACACGTTCACTATAAAATGATAATGTAAACTTATGATTATTTTAAATAACTTTTAAAACTTACGAATATAAATTATACTTTTGAAATAATCAAGTATTTTTCTCAAAATCTATGACCAAAATACATAGTGACACTTTACCCAAAAATATTTTAAAATTTGTGGCCAAACATTAGCTAAGTTGAACATAATTTAATGGTTATGGGTTATCAATTGTATCGGGTTGGAGGTGGCTTTTTCTTTTCTTTTTTGGGGGTGGCTTGTTGTTGTTGGGTGGGGGGGAGAAGGGGGGATGAGGAGGAAATGGAAGGGGAGTGGGCGGGTTAAAAGAGAGTATCCTGTAATTTATGTAAAATCGGGTCTTTTGAGTGGATTTGGGGGAATCCGGTGATTTTATAAGTTTTATAATATAATTAGTTCGATAATATAATAAGGAACAAACTTAACTAATAAACAAAAATCGACTATTTTTTACCATTTTCCTATAAAGTTGGATGTTGCCGTATTTTAAGGGATGCTACAATTGGATGTCTGCACACAATTTGCTGGCAGAGACAACTATTAATTTCGTATAAATTAATAAATTAAGTGTTCTTCCTTTTTCCACAATCAATTTGTTATTTATTATTTATTATTTGTTCTACACGTCAAATTTTCTTATTAAACTTATTTGTAATTATCTCATAAATAACTTATTGTAATATTTTCTTATTTTGTTCTAATTTTGACAACCTATATAATTATTCATACTATGAAAGGTGATGGTATATCGTCTTGTATAATACGATTTTACTTATGTCAAATATATACTTTAACACCATTCTTTTTGTGTTGTTTCTCTTATGAAAACGCAAAAATCATATGAACATGTAAGATCTAATTTTAAATACAAATCTTGCAAAGTGTGATTACGTATTAATTAGGTTGCTGTACTTATTCATTGCTAAAAAATTTCATAATGATTGTGCCCAAAAATAACATTTATCTAGTGTCTAAATTATAAAGCCCAAAAATTTGTTATCTCAATTGACTAATCATTCATGTTTCACTATAGCGTTAAAAATCAATTAGCCACTTTTAGTACAATAAATAATAGTCAGGGTAAGGTAAATTTCTCAAATGGTCAATCAATTTATTAAAGGAAAAATTACCTATATACACATCTTTATTTTTCATTAATTCTCTACCATTTCAAAATATTTCCAAAATTCCTCTTTTTCCTCTCAAACCTCAATGTTACGGATACATAACTCCTCAACACCCATACACGTTTCTCTTCCTATTTTCACTCCTTTAATCTCTCCCTATTTTCACTCCCTCAATCTCTTCCTATTTTCACTCCCTCAATCTTTACTTTCTTCATTTTTAAATTTTTAAATTTTCAAATTTCTTCTCTCTCCGGTCACTAACTATTTTCACTCCCCTCAATCTTTACTTCCTTCATTTTTTAATTTTCAATTTTTTTCTCTCTCCAATCATTAAGAATAAGAAGTACACTAAATGTACGCTTTCACTACACTAATGAAAAAATAATGTTTCATTTGGTAATGTATCAATATTTAAGTTTAATTAGTTGATACACTTAATCCTAATTTTGTTCATTATTTGAAGAGTTGTTGTAATTTTCTGAAATTATTGATACAAAAATAATATTCAATGTGTATCATTCAAAACCTGTATTTTTCAGTATGGATCAGATATAAAAGTTTACTAAAATGTATTAGATACAAACATAAGATAAATGGCAAGTTACTAATTAAACTGTACTCTTTTGTTTGTATCATGTTTAAGAGTTGGACAATTTTTGTATCATGTTCAACTGGTGGGCATTTTTTAATCATGTGTGGAGTTGTTATAATTATGTGAAATTATTGATACAAAAATAATGTTCATTGGTGTATCATTCAAAACTTGTACTATTCAGTGTGCATTAGATACACAAAGTTTACTAAAATGTATCAGATACACACATAAGATACATTGCAAGTTACTAATTTAACTGCACTCCATTATTTGTATCATGTTTAAGTGTTGGGCAATTTTCGTATCATATTCAACTGGTGGGCATTTATTGTATCATGTGTTACTGTTGTTAGTTTATATCATGTGTAACTGTTTGTTATTTTTGTATCATGTTAACTATTTGTTATAATGTATATTCTTCATTTTGAAGGGACTGTGAATTGTTTGTAGCTGAAATGAAACAAGGTTGAAAATATTAATATGTCAATTTATTGTATTAAAATTTCATCAGCTAATAGTAAATTGTAATGTTTATCAAGGTAATAGTGGAAAAAGCCAAAAATTGAAAAACTCTACTCTCAAAATAATGTATCTGAAACATAACAGTATTCCCAAAAATGAGTTTGTCAATATTCTTTCAGAAAGAAAGTACAAGTCCTTCGGTTGTGACCTTCTTGTCTACAACGTCCACAACAGTTTGTGTTTGTGCTTATCTTTTCGTCTGGATTTTTTTCCTTCTTTTCTTTGGTCGTCCAGACATCCTTTCGTACTTAGCTGGCAAGACAATTTCTTCCAAACAAATTCTGATACTGACCAGGCTTCCTTATCCTGCATTGGAACCATTGGAACTTCATACGTGTTTGTTAATGCAGCTGGTTTGTAGTAATTTGAGAAGTAGAGATGCATCTCTATAATATTTTTGCTCTTCAAAACAGCAATTGCGTGCGCATAAAGTATCTCGTCATGCTGAAATCTCCCACAATTACATATTTTTCTCTCAAGGCAACAATGTATCTACGCCCACCTTCATACGCTGGATAAATAAATGTATCATTCAAAAAAAAGTTAATATATATGCTAAAGTGGATAATAGATACATTAAAACAATATTCTCTTGCACACTGATACATTAAAAAGAAGAAATTCATATATTGATAAATTAAAATAAAAAAGAAATTCACATGTATCTGATACTTTATAGTTACAACACACTTACTCACAGCTATAAAAACCCCATTAAATATACATCAAACTAGAATTGTATCAAGTTGAAATCAGTAATGTATCATGATTTATAAATGCATATAAAAATTCAAAAATCAAAAAAAGAAATTCACATGCATCTGATACTTTATATTAACATTACACTAACTCACAGATCTGAAAACTCATAACATATACGTCAAAGTTTTAATGTATCAAGCTCTAACTAGTAATGTATCATGACGTATCGATCAATATACAAATTCATGAATGAAAAAATAATGATTAAAGTACAAGAATATGTGTTGCATACCTTTTTTAATCAAATCTTTTAACTCAAAAATTGAAGCTATGTTCTATTTTTTTAATTTTCCCATTACAGCCACTAGAGTAGCTTTATCCTTGAACAATTGCTTTAGGTTCACTTCCGTACTATTTGTATCAGTTATTCCTTCACTTTTGTATCATTCATATCTAACCTCACTTTCCCAGATTCCTGAATGCCTCAACAAAATCGAAATATTCATTATGTATTTTATGAGACTTTTGGCTAAGGATGAGACAGAGAGAACGATGAACAGGAAGAAGAAATTTGAAATTTGAATTTTTTGTTTCCTTTACGCTATATGACCAAATCGTTGATCGTAACTCGGAATGGAATAGCACAATTTATGGGATCTTAATTTAATTCAGTTTTTTCCCTTAATTAGCGTAACAGATGGATATTATGGGATCTTAATTTGATTTTCAGTTTTTCCCCCTTAATAAGCGCAACAGATGGATACATAATATATCCGGAATGCCTAAAAAACATGGGATTTGTGTAATTAGAAAAAGAGTAGTGATAGAAGGTAATTTCCCTCTTACACTATGGGATTTATGTAAGTTATACTTTATTAAAATTGTATAGCAAAATCATGTATCTTATTTTTATATCAATAAAATCATTTAATTTATACCTTATTCTCCATTCTCTATTAAAAAAAATAACTCTAAGCGAAAAAGGTATTTTTCTTCACTGCAAAGATGATTTGGACGGGGACCCACGGAGTTAAAAAGTTGATTAGTTATTCATTCGGGTGAAATTCGTTTTCACCCCCCAATTTTGCATTTAAAATTAAACTCCCCCATAATTTTGAACAATAATCAAACTCCTTTTATTCAATGCCTGTTATACCTTTTCATTATCAACTTTTTATTAATTTTTTTAAAAATCATGATATTTTCAATTTTTTTAAATTCATGTAAGATATTTTTCATAAAAATATAAACATTATCTTTTGGACAAAAAAAGTGAGAAATACTAATCAAGTATATAAGCTAATGATGTTCTATAATGAAGTAAATTTGCAAAATGAGAAAATTGATCTTAGTAAAAATAATCAAAACTTTAATATTTGTTTATACAAGTGAAAATAGCAGAGAATAATAACCATACAAATATATTTTGATGTAGGATATATAAAATAATTAATTTAATTAAGGTCAAATTTTAAAGATTGTATTTATTTAGATTTTAAATTATTTTATACTATAATTTATGTCATACTCCATCAATGCCAATCAAAACTTGTTCATATTTATATAGACAATAGAGAATTCCCCCACTATTTATATTACTTGACCCTCATTCTAAAAATAGTTGTTTTAATTTACGTCCAATTTATGAAATCAAATAATTTTTTAAATATTTTTTTACTTCTATCTTTAGTATTAACATCTGCATAAAGTATTAGTAGTCAAATTTAAAGTTTCAAAATATTATTAATAATGTTAGTGTAGCAAAATATACCTCTAATTAAAAATTTTAAGGGGTGTCATATCAAGAAGGACCAAGTAATATGAATCGCATGGAATAAGAGAGTGGAGAAAGACAAAATTATACGCATACATACATATACACACGCTTAATGCATATTATATTGAAATAATGGTCATAAAAATAATATTAAATTTTGCGACAAATTCTTAAAAAAATTATTCTACTTATAATGTTAATGAACTTTGGGTCGTTTGGTTGGGAACAATATGCTGGGATTAGCTAGTGTTGAAGTGTGTAAACATCTCATCTAAAAACTTAAGCTGTTAGAGAGAGCACACTTTTATTTGTTGAGAGATGTTAGATTCTTTTTCCTGGGCCACACTTTTATTTGTTAAGAGTTGTTAGATTCTTTTTCATGGGCCAAACACGTGGATTTTATTTTTTTTAATTTTAGTGGCGGTGAGATTCGATCCCAGGACCTCAACTTGCTCTGATACCATATTGAAGTGTGTGACCATCTCATCAAAAAGTTTAAGTTATTAGAGAGAGCACACTTTTATTAGTTAGTGATATTCTTAACAGCTAGTTATCCCAGAATGTATATGGGATGACTTATCTCATCACTATGGTGTAAATGGTGGGATAAGTTCCCAAACATGGCAACCAAAAGGGACACCAAAATTTTTTCCCTGGACTATTTTTTTTATCTCATGACTATTTATTTTTAGTATAAACTACATAAATCCCAATACTCTAGATCCTAATTATTAGAAATCCCGATAGATTTTAATATTACTTTTTATACCACTTTCGGTTATCGCATACATGTATCTTAAGCCGTTAGATACATGTATCTAGCATATTTAAAAGGACGAGATACATGATTTATTGATTTGAATTAAATGCTGTGACTTAATTCCTTTATTAAAGGAGTAAATGATGAAAAATTAACAAACAAAACGGATTTAGTGGATCCTTCCGTATTAAATATTACCAGTTTTAATTAAAAAATCTAAATCATAAACATTAGTAATTCTGAAATTGTAAACTTCATCTTCTTCATCAATTCCTCCCTTTGAATCTTCAATTTCGAGGTTTTTTTGCAAACGTGTATATGAGTTTAGTTGTGTATATGATCTGTTAATTAAAGCTTGGCGTAATTCTAGCATTTGATTGAGTCATTCCTAAACATAGATCTATTTTCGGTTTGAATGTTGGCAGATGAAGAGTCACATCTTGCAACCATTACAAAATTGTTAATGAAAACAAACGAATAAAATGCGTTTTTATTGGAAAATTATTGTTCATTAACAATACCCTTAACAAGACTCATACTATTTTCTGAATTGTCAGCCATTAAAATGTTATGGAGAAATAACAAACATAAACAATGTAAACCCTAAAATCAAAATTTTTAAAAAGTAGAGCTCTGACTCAGATACATGAAAATGGTGAAAACAAAGCTACAATAGAATATGACCGAAAATTGAACTAGATCTTACTTTACCTTTTTATATAATGCCGATTATGGAGAATTAGTTATGAATTTAGTACATGCAAACATGTATTGAGATGGCTAAGGAAGAAGGTGAAATTGTGGATGTGTGTGAATTACGTGGGGAGTGAGGGGTGAGAAACATAAGGTTAGTGGGATTGAGAAGGAAAACGACTGGTGTGAAGAGAGAGAAAGTGATTTGACTTGTTAACAATTAAGGAGATTTAATTTTAAGATAATTATTCAATACCATAGTCCATATTTAAGAGATTTGTGTATCTAATTTAATTTTTAAAAATATATGATATAATTATTAAAAAGTGATATTATATGTAACATTTTTAAATTAGAGGTAAAATATGTATATATGGTAGTGAAGTATGTCTAGATAGGTACTTTTTCCTTATTTTTATCTTTCACATCAAACGAAGGAAAAAATTATAAATAGCTAGGTTAAATAAATTATAAATAATATAAAGAGGTATTACATATATGTGATATAACAAGGATAAAATGGAAAATCTATATATTAATATAAAGCTGGATATAAAAATGATGATGTGGCACCTCTCTATGGCCAGCTTTTGGATTTGTCTTTATTCTCATTTTTTGACATTTTTCAGATTTTTAATTATATTTTTTGGTTGATTTCTGCTATTAATTAATTAAAGGACTATTAATAAAAACTTCATAACAGCCAAATAAATATGGAATAAATGGCACATCATGACAACTTATAGATTTAATTGGCAATAAATAACCCCATTTTATTTATTTGGCAAAAAAAGATTCTTTTGATATTTATTTGGCATTAAATAACCATATTAATTTTTCTTGAAAAGTGAATTGTTTTTTTCTAATTTTCTCTCTCTATTTCTAGACACGTTATTTTTTTCTCTCTCTCTCCTTATTTGTCAACTGTTTTTGCATCATCAAATTCAAAACAGTTACAAAAAAATAGCAGAACAATATTTAAAATATATTAAAAAACGTATCTCCACTTTTTTCTTCCCTCTTTTTCTCTTTCTTCCCTTTTTTTCCTCCTACTTTCAAGATTTAGTATTTCTATCATCTTCTCTAAAATATATGTATTAGAGATCAATTATAATAGTAACTCTTCACTAACTAAGTCAAATCTTTTTTTTATATTTGTTTGTTTGCGGTTTTTTTTTTTTTAAAAAAAGAATTTTTACATTCTTTATCTTGTAGTTGAATGAAATGATTTTTAAATATTTTTTTTGTGTTTTCTATTATATTTCAATTGGTAAGAGTAGTTCATTCTCAAAAGAGAAGATATGTAGAAAGTGATGAAGATATGTAGAGAGTGATGAAGATTGCAATGATAGTGTGAAACCCTTGGAGAAAATGAGTGAACTAAAGAATGATAATGAGTTTGAAAATCATCAATTGGAGGTACTAATGCATAATAATTTCGGTTTTGAAAAATTTCTACTTACAACATCGATTTCAACACATGCAAACTCACCTCGATTTTCAAAGCGAAGAAGCATTTGATTCTTATTTAATGTGAAACATGAATTTGTATACATTGAAGCAGAACTCTATAGCAATCTAATGTATACGTCTTCAAACTAGATGTATACGCAATTGAAAGTATGTATACAAACATAATTTTATTTATTGAAATATTTTATGAAAGATAATATATCTATACACACCAATATATGCAAATTATACTAATGTATACTAATAATGTATACAAACAAAATGTAAGTAATGTATACATTATAATGCAAATGTATACTTGATTAAATATAAACTTAATCGCATGTATTCAATTGGATACATACTTATTATTTTATCAAATATATTTAAATGAATACACAAACAAATCTATAGTTATTTATATACTAAATAGATGTATATTATAGTTTATATTTAATATAAATATGGGTTAAGATTCTCACCATTACTTCTAGCAAACAATTGAGAAAAATAATTTATTGATGCTAGAAACTCATAAGAACATCCTTTGAAAGAAGAATAGTCATAATTAAATACTTTTGCTGATTTTAGGAGATTTATAATTCTAAATAGATTTTTACCAGTTTTAAGGAGAAATAGTTGGAAGTTAGAAGAGAGAGATGGTAACAAATATTTTAAATTGAAGAGAGAGATGAGCGTGAATAGGAATTTATTTTCCTATTTTTATGCAAAACAGACTTATGGGCTATTATATGCCAATTCTTTTTAGGGTTTTATTTGCTAAATATTTATTTGGCTAAAACATGCCAATTTAATCTAAGAGTTATATATGTGTGTCAATTCCATTTAAATATGCGATTCCAGTAAAAGCCCAATTGAATGCAGCCCATGTTGAGACACTTTAATACTAATTTAAACCTGTTTACCGTACAAATTCAATTAGGCACAATTAAAGCACTTAATATTCATTCACTTATAATTATACTCAAATTCGTTAGTTTTTTCTTACGTTAGGTTACTATTTTTTTATTACTATAAATACTAAAGAAAATCATTTCTAGTACATAACATTTTTCCTTTCGTTCCACAGCTTTCTTCTCAATTCTTCATTAGTATTAATTTACTCTTTTTTCATTTGAAACTCTTTTCCGAGGAAAAAAAAAGCCTTTTCTTTTGCCACAATTATCAATTTTATGTACTATTCTGATGCAAGATTTTTATTATCAGGAAATAACGGAGAATTAGCATATGGCTTTACTGGTAAAATTTTTTTGTCCAAATTCAAGCACGAAAAAATAGTCATTATTAGCAATATATCAAATTTTGTTACTCTTATTATTTGTTACAAGTTTGTACATAATTATAATATAGATTTAAACGTAATAATATTAACTTTTATGGAGTAAATATTCTATTATAAAACTTGAAATAATTGTATTAGTTTCATATTGGATTTTGATAATTCTTACTGGTTTGAAGAATACATTACCATTAGCTATATATCGATTTTGTACTTTTTCTTATTAATTTATTGCAAGCTTGTACATAGTTATAATGTGAATTGAAATAAAATACTTTCTGGGTTGAATTTTCTATTATAATTTAGGAATAATTATATTAATTTCATATTGAATTTTGATTGATTTTGTACATATTCCCAAAAAAAATCACATGCTCATAAAATGTGGGTATTTCTTTAGTCTAAAAATAATCTATATATATAAATATATATATATATATATATATATATAAAAGAGTGATGTAACACCTTTTTTTGCCTAAAATTTTTTATTGATCCTTTTTTAAAAATTCTTTTTAATTATTTTGTTTTAAATATTCATCTTCATTCTCCATAGCTTTTATTCTTAATTAATTAATAATATAAAATTCACATCAAATTACTTTAATTATAAAAAAATTTATCAACTAATTAGATTAATGAATTAATTTTATATATAAAAATTATCAACTAATTAGATTAATGAATTAAATATTTCTTTGACAAAAGTCCATCCACGTACAAAGAAAATTCCTCTTCATAAATTTGCTCATCTTTGAGCAATAACTACTAACGAAGAAGTGAAAAGTTATTCCTTAGCATCAATCCAAGGAAGAATTTTAATGTGCTTCAATTTAAAAAAAATAATTGATCACTAATAATTTATGCCTTTGCCTATAATATTCTATTTTTTTGCCCTATATATGTGTGTTCTTGTTCCTATTTTTCGAGTATGCTTTCATATGTTATTTCCTTATGTTTTTTATTTATTGTCTAAAATATATTTATTAATAATTATATTTTTTTGGATATATATATATATATATATATATATTTTTTTATTTACTATGGCTTGATCTCCTTTGTGTTCATTATTTTATTTAGATAGATGTTATTAGAGATGTTATGAACTATATGCAAGAACAGAAATGTCGAAACAAAATGTCTACAAAATAAATTGAAAATATCATTTATTTTCATTTCTTTTACATTTTAGAAGTTTGATTTTTGTTTGAAAAACAATTTTCATAAATTCATATACTACTTCTTAATATTATATGCGAATTAAAATTTAATTGGAATGCTCTATATGTATGATGGTCATTAATAGCTATAAATAAAAAGCATGAATTTTAGCTGTTTTAACTTTATCCTTACTTTTAGTACTCCTAAAAGTTCTTAATCAAAAGTTCAAAAAATAATAATATCTAAATGCATTAATTATTTCATAATTTCATCAATATGGTAACTTCTTAATTCCACATGTTAACTGATAATTAGGGTAGATTTACATTTTCAATATTTTAATTCCTTTTTTTTCATCTTAAAATCATATTAAATTGTTTATACAAAGATTAAATAAAATTAGATTATCTCTTAGATATACAATACCAAATTTGGATATTTTCTTTCTCTTCTTTATTACTTTTTTTTCCCAATACCTTATTTAACTTAATATTATACATTAATTTCAATGAATAATTTCATATATGGTTTTAATGTCTCACATATATTTATTCAATAAGAAAACATATATCTATTATCTAAAAGATCATGAAAAAAGTAGTAAATCATAAAGAGACGTTTCATTATAATTATTATGTCTTTTATAAAATTATAATATTGATTAATATTAATTCATATTTTATATTTTGTTAGAACCGCGCGAATACACTAGAACATAAATAAAAGAGGGAGTTTAATTATTGTTCAAAATTGAAAGGGAATTTGATTTTTAAAACAAAGTTAAGTGATAAAAATGATTTCCACCCTTAATTATTATGTATACATAATCGATCAAGTATTGGAATTTGTTCTAATTCTAGTACTTTAGCATACTAAAGAGAAAAAAATGGACAGAGTCGAAGGCATACTAATGGTCCCTCCTCTTACAAAAAAAAACCATCATTTGAGTTTAGTTCAATTTAGGAAGTACATTAGTTTGAAATTAATTTAGAATATGATTAGTGGATTGATAAGATGATTTTGTAGACAACGGTTAATAATGACCAGCTTTCGTTGTTTTCATACAGTGGATCTGGAAAGTAATCAAGTCGGTACGGTTAATAATGACCAGGAAAATCTTCAACAGCCATGCTCTCCGTATTTGTCATAAATTGAGCACCAAGTTCGTGCCAAGTAGTTGATTTTTTTTCCCATTTGACTTAAATTTTCAGCTATAAGTTACCCAACAATATTTGTCCACTATACTATTTTGGTATGTCTCACAATATTTGTCCACTTTATGAAATCAATGAATAATTTTACACTTAGTTCTTAATTTACTCTTATCATTAATTATAATCATCTCCCTGTTACATTTTTCAATACATTGTATTTATTATATTCAAATGGTAATATAATAAAATCACCATTCTATTTATTGTTTCTTAAGGAGTGTGCCAAATCAAAAGTGGACAAGTATTGTTGGACAGAGGAGTATCACACAAATTCAACAAGCCCCAATCACAATTTTAAATTTATTTCACAAATTCACAAGAACTATTTATTATTCCTCAAGCTTCCTCAAGCTTATCAATAAAATTTAATTTGCTTATCAATAAAATTTAATTTTTCAATACGCACCATCACTCTTCACGTTGAACCATATTCACACCTCCTCCTTCAACTAGCTAACACAAATAGAAATAGTGGTCGGGTGCATTAAGAAGAAGAAGAGGAGGGGATGGGTAGCTATATAACCCAATGAATTCACCAAAAAGGGAAATTTGTGATTGCTTCTCCAAATGATGGCAAATGCATAAATGCTAGTTTTAATAAACCTTGACATGTTAGCACGATCCGCTTCACAAGAAGCCACCAACTACAAACCGAACTAATATGCTTCATGGACAATTTACACCTTGACATTCTTTGTTCACATGCAGGCCATGTGAAATGAGATGGCGATAAAAAAGGTTGTGCTTTTACCAGCGCATGACAATCAGGAGTATTGGTAGAAACATATACTCTTGTCATCAGATACACTAGCAAGCATACAAGACCTAACATCAATCCTTGATGGTGGTCCAAAAGCCACAGACCATACCTGGTCTGTGTGGTTAGTTAATGTCTGCGTAGCTGCTCTCATTTTAAGATCCCACAGCTTAACGGTCTTGTCGCTTGAACCTGTTACAAGGGCTGCCCCATCTGGAGAAACATCTACACTCAAAACCCAACTCGCATGACCTGACAAAGATGTGAGCAAGGTCTTTCCCTCAGCATCATACACATGCACATGACCATCATCTGATGCTGAGAAAAGTATCCTTGAATCATGGGGTGAAGGTGAAAACACAAGAGAGCGCACAGGCATGCAATGGCCTTCCAAGAAGTGGAGGAATTTCGCACGAGCTACATCAAAAACAGAGATTGTTCCATCAACTGAACCACAGGCAAGAAGCCTACCATCAGGATTCCATGCAACCGAGAGGACAAATTTCTTGGTGCCGCTTTTCTCGGATGGTTGCGAACCTCCTTGACGCGGAATTGACAATGTGGCAACGAGTTGCCACTGAGTGGTGTCCCATAGCTTGACTGATGAACTACCACCTCCAGCAGCTGCCAAAGTGCTACCCTGAAAAATGTGGAGAACTATAATGCAGCTGCTTAAAATCAATTAGAGAAAACATGAGTAGAAAAAGTAAACATTTACAAAAATGTTTGCAGTATAAACCTTGAGCATCACATGACAATGAGTCAAGTAGCACACACAGGGAGAGAAGAAAATCCTGATTTATGATGACCACAAAACTAAAGACAAACAAGAGAAAAAAAATATGGAAAAGAACCAATCACTGTAGACTTTACACTACCAGAAAACATATTAAAACATAAACCAACAAAAGTAAATAAGTTACAAAGATTACAACAATTCATTATCAAGAAATATAAAATATTCCATAGGCAACATCAGTCTTGCATCTTCTCTCAGTGAAGTCTAACAACTATCATAGTCAAATGCATAAACGAATAAAGATGATTATAATTCAGTACTGTTCCAAGTATGAACAAAATATTTGGCACCTCACTATGTTGCAAAATAAAATAATCCAAAACCACCAAGATATTTTTAAAATACGTTGATGACAAAACAGTATATCAACTCTTTGGTGAGAATTTTTATTAACATCTAGCACTTGATTAAATAGATACACTCTTCATTTCAACATCAAGTGCTAGACCTGCACTATCTTCATGCAAGGAAACCACTCTGAGAAGACTTTGATCAAACTGTTTTAAGCTAAGCAACCTATTCTCAGGAAGGGTTTTGGTTCCTCCTCCTGCTAGATCTTTTTAAGAGATCAAGCTTTTTTTGGGCAAGAGTTATCCATGATACTTCATTTTAGTTCCATCCATGTAACTGACTATTCATAAAATATCACATTTGCAGCAATGATGAATTTAGCAACCAGTGAGTCTCATTAGGTGATGAAATTAAGAGCAGTTATTTCTATTCTAAAGCCATGATAGTGAAGGAAAAAAATATGATGTGGTATTGACTCCAGGTATTCTAAATGAAGGTGGCAAGAGATTCAACTATTAAACCTAACTTTTCACGTTCGATCCTCAACATAAGATCCTTATAACAATGCAAGATAGATGAAGTAAATTCATTAGTCACTAACTCTTCTAATCCCATCTGGTTGCTCCTAATGTCAAGTTATTATCATCTTTGTTTACAAATCAGTAAAACCAAATTCTAACTTCAACTAATGGAAAGGATTTGATTTCGTGATATTATGGATATGTCTGGTATGGAGGAAAATATCTTCTAAGTTTTCCACATTTGGTTGATCAAAATTTTTTAAGAACATCTTTGGAAAATATGTTCCTTAAAAATGAGGAAAATGACTTCCCTAGTGAAAGTAGGAAAAACAAATTCCATAAGTGGCACGCCACTCCACATCACACCCCACATCCCACCCCCACCCCCACCCCCTACCCCCATAGCCCCCACATCCACCACTCCTACTCCCCTACCCCACCCACATAGTATTTGCCTAGAATATATATAAATATACCTTTGGGACAATTTTTTCGGCTTACAAAAATAAGTATGAAAATAATTTATGTTTTAGGAAAACATTTTTCTTTCTACCGAACACACCCTATATTACTAGTAATTTAACAAATTAACCTTTTAAGATAGTTGTTCATTGATTTTTTGTTTGTTAGGTATATTAATCACAACTCTAGAAACCTATCCTTAGCAAACTGACTCTTAGGAAAATACAGAACCTTACAAACTCATTCCTGCCCCATAAACCAAAGCTATAACCCACTTATTACCAGTCACTTCTAACCAAATCTCAACTCCTCGGACTAACATTACTTACTACTTAAACAACAATCGTATTTCCTGAAAAAATCACATAAGAGATTTTTTATGCCTCAATAGGATCAAGAAAGGCAAGACCTAGTCTGCTTTTTTGTACTCTTTACTTTGAGATTTGCTTTTATTTGTTCCTCCTTCTGTCCCAACTAAGTGTCTTACATTCCTTTTTGGTCTTGTCCCAGAAAGAGTGTTTTTTTCCCCATATTTAGTAAGTTTTTAAATTCCAAGGCAAGCTTAAGGCCACAAATTTATAAGCTTACACTCATCTTTAATTTAAAATTAAAAGATTAAAAAATTTCTCTTTAATTGGAACTGGTACTTGATTCACTCAAGTGAACAAAATTAGAATGAACAGAATTGTTGAGCAAGATTCCAAATTTACTCTTAGAAACAAGCTTCCAGTATTCTGACTCAGCAGGCTAAATAAGGCATTAATAGGTATATGGATAAAAGTAGAACAATTTCCCCACATTTGTACACAGTCGAAAAAGATTAAGCTTGTACTTCTTCTTTCGTGATATATCTTTAACTCATTTACTAAACGTAAAACAACATCGCTATTAGAATGCGAAAAACAATTTAATTTTTCAAAAAAAGGAAATGTGTTCCTTACATCGGGACTAAATTGCAATTGCCAGACTTCAGATGGAGGAGCTTCGAGAGTGGCGATGGTGTTATTAGTATCAACCTCAAACACTCGAATGAAGCTGTCTATAGAAGCAGAGGCGGCGATTCTCCGATTCGGATGAGCAGTGACTGATACAACGCCGAGGCAATGACCGGTGTTTGTGTGAAGGCAAGTGAGTTTGGTTGGGTCCCATAACCTAACAGTTTCATCAAGTCCTCCGGTGAGAAGTAGCGACGGTTTATCGCCGTCCGATCGGACCCACGCTGCCGTCCAAAGTGAGTCTTCGTGCGCATTTTGGATACTGTCTAGTGGAGCTAGTTTCATGGTGATCCCGTATGAATAAACCCTAGAACATTGAAGGTCTCTCTTGTCACTTTCTCTGATAAGTGAAATCTATTTTGCCTATACAACCTTCAAATTTCAATAATTACATATCTGGTCCCCTTCTCCTATGTAGGCCTACGGGTGGCAATTGGGCGGGTCAAAATAGGTCAAGAGAATAAATGGATCAAGACCCAATCCAATCCAAATTTATTTGGGTCAAAATGGGTTGGGTCAAAACGGGTTAGGTAACGGGTCATAATCCAACCCGCCCAATTTCTACTAAGTTTTAATAGCTTTATTTGTTATTTTATAAACTTTTAAAACCTAATAAAATTATTATTTTTCTTTATTATAACTATGTATAACATATAAATCAAAAAAAATATTTTTTAATAATATTTTCACAAGATTTCTCAAAATCTAATTCGGGTTACATATCAACCCAATTTTTAATGGGTTGGGTTGAGATGGGTTGAACTTACTAATGGGCGGGTTAATAGCCAACTCAAACCTAAATGGATTGGGTCGGGTTGGGCTTGATTTTGCCGCTCAAAAAATTATGAGTTTACATGATAGACAATGGGTGGATGAATTTATTAAACTAAAAGATAGCTATATGATTAGCACCTTTAATTTAAGATAAGTAAATAAATTTAGCGTAAATTCAATTACTATCTAACTAATATACAACTTGGTGGTGAAAGTCGTGAAACATGCAAACTTATTTATTTAATAAACAACTAAAAATAGACGTACAACTTGATTATGTATTAATAAAATCTAGATAATGGAAAATTGTTTAGATAAGTGTGAAAAGAGAACTTGAAATAGTGAAGTAAATAAAGATCTATCATTTTTATTATAAAGAGTATAAAATTAATCAATCCAATTAATCGTTCAAATCAATTTACACAAGTGAAATTATATTTTTATTACAATAGGACAATAGTAGTCTCGAGATAAAAATAGGTGATGGGGCACTTCTCTATGGCCTAGAAAACTATTTATCTTTTTTCTCCTTTTTTGAATTTTTTTCCTTCATTCTTTCATTAATCAATTTGGTTAATATAATTAGAAGAAATTCTATCATATTTACTACATCTAATTATATCTTATGAGTTACAAAAAAAACCTCAATCTATTTACATTTTCTACTTAAATAGCATATCTCCTCAACTCCCTTCTACCTAATTTTTATAGCTTAACCAATCTATAAATACCAATCATATATGGAGTTGTTGGGTGTTCATTTCCATTTCTCCTTGTTTTTATTAGTATAACTTTTCTCTTTTGTTTTTTTCCTTCATTTTCCCCCCATAAATCATGTGTTTAATCATCAAAAGAGAGGTCATACAAAAGGTAATGTGATAATATGGTCATTACTTTGATTAAAATAAAAGATATTCTGCAAAATTTCTTTTTGTATTATAATAGACAAGTACAAGTTCATCAAGATTAAGAACGAAGTTTGATGGTGGTGTATGATTCATCAAAAAGAGAATGATCACATTAGTTTAGTACAAATTCATCAAGATGAAGAAGGAAGTTTAATGGTCTAGAAAGATTCATCAAGAGAGATGATTAGATTAATTTGGTGAAGTAGAAAGTGCATTAGAAACTTTAGAATTAAATTGTTACAGGGCTAATCAAGAAAAGGGAATGACTAATTACATGATTATTAAAGAAATAGGCTAAAAGGCTCAAAGGAATTAACTATGGATACTATCAGGCTAGGCAAATATTTAGTCAAAAAGTTGGCTTAATAAAGAAATGACTAAATCATGTCCTATGAATCAAGACTTTGTTTCACTTTGCAAACACACCAAGAAATCAATCTCTCTCTCTCTCTTATATATATATATATATATATAAAACTAATTCTTATCATACATGGAATACAAATGATTAAACTGGATCGCTATCAACTTTCTACCTAACAACATAACTGGATTAAATGAACAATCACTTTTAAGCCCATTTTTTTTTGTCTAGAGCCAATTTTAGATCATGCATATCTTAACTAAAATTATCGTACCATTCATGCATAAAGATTATGAGAGTTACACATGTTGTCTTAGCATATCTAGATTGAATACCTAACATTCGAAAGACATTTATGGTTCTCTTCTACCTACCTAAAAACTATTTTTTTCCTCAAGATAGGCATCATCCATCCATCATCAAGACTTTTCCTAGTGCTCTATCACCCAGATCTTTACCACTTCATGTAGTTACAGTATAGACCTCATTTGAGCCTCGTAATTTATGCTTCGACAATATGACCCATCTGTCTCTCAAGACTTTAGATTGCTAAGTTGTGTTTTTTTGCAATAGTTGACTGCTTTCACAATTCAACAATTCACATGCTTATTCACACAATCATTCTTTTACTCAATCATAACAACACATAAAGTAGATGATTAGAAATGTCAACTTGTGATTGTTTTGCGTTTAATGTGTTGTCTTGAGAGATAACTGAAATTGAGAGCATATTGACAAATGCATATATGGTTAGAATGCCTTTACAATTATGATGATAAGTGGTTCGAGTTCGATGCGAGCTTATATATGAGTAATTGAGTGTGTGGTTAGATTGGGTACCACATCGGTACGATATATGGACACCTAGGGTCCCCTATAGGTCATGACTAGATGAACAAGATTAAAGATCCTTTGGTATGAGTGTACAGATGAGAGACAAACTTATGATTCATTAAGAGAATGTTAGAGATGACTAGTGTCACGATACAAAAACCGAGGTCATGATGCCCCGAGAACTCCAAAATTGGTGTGTAAGCCAGAAGAAATAACACATACGAGACCCTCAAAGGGAAGTCATGCCACAACCGAGAAGAAAACAACAAAGAAGTTTCCAAAACCGAGTAGCATAAGTATAAAGAGCATCTAATACATTTTCTAGATTCTGAAATACATCTTAAGTCTTTGAAAGGAAATTAAAGACTGTAAATTATAGATGGAGACCAATGACGATCCGAAAAGCAGGATCACACCACAACTCCGAATGAAAAGAAATCGCTAGATTCGATAAGCCGCTATGAAGATCATCCTAACTAGGATCTGCATCCAAAAAGATAACAAAAACAGGGGTAGTACAATCCACATGTACTCAGTAGGTTAGACCGACTGAGTATAAATAACTAACCAGACTTAAGAAATAAATTATGAAATGCTTCCACCTGAACGTAGAAAAGTCCCATTTCGACATCGGTGCTGCCAATTTATATAATAACGCCATGAATAAATTAAACACAAAGGGGTACAGATAAACAAGTTATACAACACAATAAAGCTGGTCAATGCAATGTAATGAATGATGAAATGATATGGTCACCAAGGTCATCACACAACCTGTCGTATACACCTTGCCGAGCTTTAACTTCCAGATAAAGACCCATGGGGGACTCGCATTCCATATACCAATCTCAATATCTCATCAACTTGCCACCTAACTCGTGGTCAAGGATAAATATAAGGTGTCTCATTTTCTTTCTCAAAAATAGTATTTCTCCACTTTCTCATATTCCCCTGAATAATGATATGTTGAATGAGGATGAATGCATCACAACACATACGACGCAAAGGCATAATCAGTTCATCAAAGATTTCGAATAGTATAAAGTTCTCAAACTCAACAAGTGACGATACACGTCTCAAATGATAGGCATTGTGGAGGGATCCATTTGAATTCAGTCTTTACCATTTAGAAAGCATTTCTGTCATTTTTAAGAAAATCGGTTATCAATCCAAGCCCCTAACTCAGGAATCTCAATGTCAAATATAAAGATAGGTCATACAGCCCCTCACTCAGGCATTTACTCAAATATTACACGTTATAAGCAACAATTAAGAGTCTTCACACGAGCTTCCACACATGCTAAATATCACAAATAGGCATCACACGGACTAAACAAGAAGGTCAACACTTACCATCCTCTAAGATTCATTCTACAACTTATTTCACAATTGACTTCGTAAAAACAAGTTAATTACTCATCTCAGTCTAAAAGAGGGATAGCCAAACCTACCTCGAAGGCCGAAACTTCACTCAAACAACTATATCAGAGTACTTCCTCAACCACACGATCACCAAAACGATCCCCAACTATCAAGAATGGAAAGAGTTCATCAAGAGGAGTCCAATGATACCCATATTGACATGATTAGACACTGAGGGTAAAATAGCCCAAAAATCACTTCGGACATTGAAAGGGTAAAATCAGATTTTTAGTTGAAAATCAAGTTCTACAAGCCAAGAGGAATTTGTGGTTGAAAACCCCATTAAAATCGATCATAAAATGAGTTCCAATTCATGAAAATACCAATTTTCCAACTTTGGAGAAAAAAACTCCAAAATCCACATTGAAATCAAGATTTAAAGGTGTTTCTGGAAGATAAAAATTAATGAAATCAACAAGGAATTGGTAGAGAAAGCTTACCCACACGAATTTTCACAAAAATGCTTCCAAGAATCGCCTCCCCAAAGCTCCAAAAGATTGAAAATGATGGAAATAAGAAAAAATGGGAAGAATCCTGAATTTAGGTTCTGTCCAGGCAAAATTTGGTCATCGCGATCGCGAAGGACACGAAGTTCACATCGTGATCGCGAGACCCCTATCCGTGATCACGAAGGCTAAGAAAATAGGTTCATCATGACCGCGAACCTATGGGCTGCAATTGCGAAGGCCACGAAGAAGACACATCGTGATCGCGAACCTAAGGGCTGCAAGTGCGAAGGTCAAAATGACCTACACCAGAAACTTAAAACCAACAACTCAACACAAGGAAAAATGCTGCTGAATGGACCCTCGAAAATCATTTAGAGTTCGATAAAAATATATTAGACATGTTACCGCAATCGACATTCTGAAATCAATGGAATCATGGGATTTCCTAAAAGAGGTCAAATGACAAAATAACCCTCTCGGACCACTCTTAAGGCTTAAAACCCAATTTCTCACCCAAATGCCCAAAACTCAACATAAGTCCTCAGAAACCTGACCAACCACCTTACTAGCTCAAACTCGATGTTTTAGAAGCGATGGAACTAACATAATCTTCATCCGATGCTCGAAACTCAAAATGTTGACCAAACTCAACCATACAAGAATTCTCAACTCAAAAGGGTCAAAATCACCAAAAATGCACCCGATCGCATCAGTGACCACATCAACCATTCTCGCAACACAAACAAAGCATGAAAATGCTAAGGAGAAGGGAAAAATAGTCATTTCACAATTAAAAGCAAATTCACAAAAAATGGGACATTACACTATCCACCACTAAAACACGTGTTCGTCCTCGAACGAAAAGCAAAATAAGGTACCTGAAGGGGTGAAAAGTTGAGGGTATTTACGACGCATGTCGGAATCCACCTTCTACATTGGCTCTTCAACTGGTCAGTGTCTCCACTGCACTTTCATTGAGTCAATATGCTTAGATCTCAACTGTCTAGTCTGCCTATCCAAGATATTAATCGACTCCTCCTCAAAGGACAAATTTTGATCCAACGCAATGGAGTCCCACTGATTCACATGAGAATCATCATGACAATATCACTTTAGCATCTAGACATGAAACACAGGGTGGACCACTGAAAGGTTTAGAGGCAAGGCCAACCTATAGGCTACCTTTGTGCACTTCCCTAAAATCTTCAAAGGTCTAATAAACTGTGGACTGAGCTTTCCTTTCTTTCCAAACCTCATCGCACCCTTGGTGTGTTACACTTTAAGCAAAACCCACTCCCAATAGCAAAGGACACATCCCTGACACACCTATCTACATAACTCTTCTGCCTACTCTGTGCGGTCACAATGTGATGCTAAATAGACTTCACCCTATCCATGGAGTCTCTCAACAAGTCAATGCCCCAAGGTTGTACTCCAAATGAATCGAACCTCCAACGAGAGATCTACACCTCCTCCCATACAAAGCCTCAAACAGTGTCATATGAATGTTGGAATGGTAACTGTTGTTATAGGCAAACTCCACAAGAGGTAGGGATTGGTCCCAATGACCACCAAAGTCCATGACGCAAGCCTGAAGCATATCCTCAACCACCTGAATAGTCCACTCAGACTGACCATCTGTCTGAGGATGGAAGGCGGTACTC
Organism: Solanum appendiculatum; assembly: GCA_018342035.1. Classification (NCBI taxonomy): domain Eukaryota; kingdom Viridiplantae; phylum Streptophyta; class Magnoliopsida; order Solanales; family Solanaceae; genus Solanum; species Solanum appendiculatum. The sequence continues at coordinate 393,696 of JAGDQO010001926.1, read as the reverse complement.
AACTCAAGTTTTGTACCCATTTGCTCTTGCATGGAACTCTAGAAATGAGACGTGAACTGTGCACCTCTATCAGATACAATAGAAATGGGCACTCCATGCAACCGAACAATATCACGAATGTTGATCATAGCCAACTACTCTGTATTATAGTTAGTCTTCACCGGAATGAAATGAGCTGACTTGGTCAACCGGTCCACAATAACCCAGACATAATAAAACTTACCCAAAGTCAAGGGTAATCTAGTCACAAAGTCCATAGTAATGCGCTCCCACTTCTACTCCAGAGTGGGCATCCTTTACATCGTACCACCCGGTCTTTGATGCTCATACTTCACTTGCTAACGGTTCAAACACTTGGCCACAAAGTCCACAATGTCTCTCTTCATGCCGCACCACTAATAGTGTTGCTTCAAATCGTGGTACATTTTGGCTGCCCCCGAGTGAATAGAGTATTTAGAACAATGAGCCTCCTCCAATATCATACGTACCTAACTACCAACTTTAGGAACACCAATGCGGCCATAAATCCTCAAAACTCCATCGGGATCAAAAGGTGCCAACTTAGCTTCACCTTTCAACACTTTGTCCTGAATCACTCTCAACTTGTCATCCTCAAACTAGTGGGCACGAATTCGATCCATCAAAGTAGACCTAGACTCAATGAAGCCTAAAACATGGTGAGGTGCAGAAATATCGAGTAGAACCAACTGTCTAGCCAACGACTGAACCTCTAAAGCCAAAGGTCTCTTCTCCACCTTAAGAAAGTCTAAGCTACCCATACTAGGTGTCTTTCGACTCAAAGTACGTTTGCCTTGCCCATATGATAAAGAATGGTGATATAATAGTCCTTCGACAATTCCAACCATCTATGCTGCCTTATGTTCAGATTTGGCTGAGAAAAGAGATACTTCAAGCTATGATGATCGATAAAGATCTCACAATGCACACAATAGAGATAATGCCTCCATAACTTCAAGATGAAGACCACTATTGTTAACTCTAAATCATGAGTAGGGTAGTTCTTCTCATGCACCTCTAACTGCCAAGAAGAATAGGCTATGACTCTCCCCTTTTGCATCAACACACCCCCTAGGCAAACACTTGAAGCATCACAAAATACAACAAATGCCACACCCTCCTCGAGTAATGCTAAGATAGGTGCTGAGGTTAATAAATCCTCAAGCTTTTGAAAGCTTACCTCACACTCATCGGTCCACCAAAATACCACATTCTTCTGAGTCAACTTAGTCAACAGAGCTGTGATGAAAGAGAAACTCTAAACAAACCGATGGTAATAGCCCATTAACCTGATGAAACTTCGAATCTCAATAGGAAAAGTAGGTCTCGCCCAATCACTAACTACTGCAACTTTGATCGGATCAACCATAATACCTTTCTTGATCACCACATGACCCAAGAAAGCCACAGACTCAAGCCAAAACTCACACTTGGAGAATTTTGCATACAATTTCTCCTATCTCAATCTCTAAAGTACGGTTCTCAAATGACGAACATGATCGGCTCATTCTTAGAATAAACCAAGATATCATCAATAAACACAATCACAAAGGAATCCAAATAAGGTCAAAATACCCTGTTCATCAACTCCATAAAAGCGGTCAGGGCATTAGTTAGTCCAAAGGACATAACTACAAACTCATAATGCCCATAACGAGTCCTGAAAGTAGTCTTTAGGATATCAGAATCCCAAACTCTCAACTGATGGTAGCCCGAACACAATTCAATCTTGGAGAATACTGATACACCTTGAAACTAATCAAACAAAATATCGATGCAGGGAAGAGGATACTTATTCTTGATCGTAGCCTTGTTCAACTGTCGATAATCAATAAACATCCTCATACTACCATCCTTCTTCTTCACAAATAAGACCGGTGCGCCCCATGGTGATACACTAGGCCGAATAAACCCTTTCTACCACAAGTCCTCAAATTGAGCCTTCAATTCATTCAACTTCATCAGAGCTATTTGATAAGGAGAAATAGAAATGAGCTTAGTGCCCGACTCCAAGTCAATCACAAAATCAATGTCATGGTCTGGAGGAACACCTAGCAAGTCGGTAGGAAACACATCCATGAACTCTCTTACCAATTTCGTGGTCTTTAAAGGAGATGGACTTTGGTAAGATCACGAATATGGGCCAAATAAGATAAATAACCCTTCTTCATCATACAATAGGCCCAAAGAAATGATATCACTCTTTTTGGATATGAATTCGGAGTACCCTTTCACACCAATCGAGGTAAACTGGATATGCTAAAGTCACGGTCTTTGCATAACAATCTAAGATCGCATGATTAGAAGATAACCAATCCATACCCAATATCACCTCAAAATCAAGCATATCAAGTAAAATCAAGTCTGCCCGAGTCTCACTATCAAAAAATTTCACTACACACCCCCGGTATACCCGATATACCACTAAGGAATTGTCTACCGGGTAGGGACACTAATATACACAATAAGGGACTCACACAAAAGATCAATACCCGCCACAAAATATGTAGACACATAAGAATAGGTCAACCCGGGATCAAATAATACTGTAGCAGAATGATGACAGATTGGAATGGTAGATGTGATCACTGCATCTAAGGCCTCAACCTTGGATGTAACCGATATAACATAGAACTGTTTGCGGTCACCACTAGTCTGAGAGCCACCACGAGCTCCCTGAGCTCCACCATTGGTACCACCTCTAGCACCCTGTAAAGTACCTTGTGTCGATGGAGCTAGCGTAGAGCGAGTAGCTTATGATCCTGTCTGAACAATAGAAGGAGCACGTCATGGTAATCCTTTGCCTTGTGCCCAAATTCCTCACAAACAAAACAACCATGAGGACTTGAACCCCATTGAGAGTAACTAAAAGAGTCTGCACGCCCTCCTTAACATGAAGATCCACTATGTGTACCCTAACCAGTCTGGCTAGGCCTAGATCTACTAACACCATCTGTACTCAGAATCATAGCCTACACTGGTCTACCCTGATAACCGTGTGAGCCCTGGCCCGAATAATATTTACCTCTCAATCATCTTGACATAGTCAATAATACTCTGGAATGTACCACCAAATAACACAAGAGAGGTTGTGGCCTCTTTGAGATAAATGGCGAACTCCTTTACCAACTTACGGATCTGCTCAAACTTTGTGGGAATACTCGACATGGCATAATAGGACAACTCATAGAAATGAGCCTCATACTCAAAAATTGATAAGGAGCCCTGCTCCAGTCTATCAAACTCATCCCTGCGCTGATCTCGAAGGCTATAGGGCACAAACCTCTCAAGGAACACCTCAGCAAACTGCTCCTAACCCATAGCTGGAGAACTAATAGGCCTACAAGCAAAAACTAATCTCCACAACTCCTTGACCACTCCCAAAAATTGATAATAGGTGTAAGATACCCCATGAGCCTCTAAGATACCTAGTTTGAACAACCTAACACTCAGTCAAGAAGTCATAAGCCTTCTCTCTCGCTGTACTATCAAACCTGAGAGGTGCCAGTCTAACAAATCTCTCAAACTCTTGTGCTCGGCAACCGACATGGCTGCACTAGCAGAAACAAGTGGAGCTAAAAATCTCGGAGGTGCCATAGAAGGTACTAAAGAGGAACCATGAGTCTGAAATCCCACACTAGGCCCCAGAACTAAGGTGTGGCACCAACTATAGTAGGTGAACCTGTAGTACCCCGACGTATACCAGAAGTAGGGGCACTATCCAATCTAGCTAATAACCTGATGATCAACTATTGTCAAGAACTAAAGAAGGTTGGGCTGGTCCCCTCTCTTTAGTCTACTGCTCAATAACATTATCATGCTCATATAAGAGCTCAGGCGATGTCTCCCTAGCTCATCCTTGAGTAGGTGATGCCTCTCTCACTCGGCCACAACTCCTAACTCCACTGTGTCCCTACCTCACCCATGAACTGGGGCTCGATTACCAGGTATGACCTCACCCTCTGAGGTACTGGCTCTAGTCCTCGCCATCTGTGTAAAAAGAATAGATTAGAAATATGCAGTACTTGATATGAATAATTCGCACAAAAGAAAATAAAGGAAAGCAATTTCTCCTACTAGGTATCTTGTTGCCTCTCGAAGATAAGTACGGACGTCTACGTACCTATCCGCAAGACTCTACTAGACACTCTACTATTTAAATTATGGAACCAGTGAACTTAGTGCTCTGATATTAGTTTGTCACAACCCAAAAGCCGAGGTTATGATGACACACACCCTGAGAACCCCAAAATTAGTGTGTAAGCTGAAAGAAATAACACATACGAGACTACCAAAGGGAAGTCAAGCCACAACCGAAGAGAAAACAACAAAGAAATTCCCAAAAATTGGTAGCATAAGTATAAATAACATCTAATACATTTTATAGATTCTGAAATACATCTCAAGTTTTCAAAAGGAAATTAAAAACTGTAAATGATAGATGAAGACCAATGGCGATCCGGAAAGTAGGATCTCACCACTACTCCGAATGAGAAGAAATCACTAGATATGATCAACTGCTACGAAGATCACTCTGACTAGGATCTGCATCCAAACAGATAACAGAAGTAGGGGTAGGGGTGAGTACAATCTACATGTACTCAGTAGGTTAGACCACCGAGTATAAACAACTAATCAAACTAGAAATAAACTATGAAACGTTTCTATTTGCACACAAAAAAGTCCCATTTCGGTATCAGGGCCGCAAATTTATATAATAACATCGCAAATAAAGTAAGCACAAATGGGTACAAATAAACAAGTTACACAACACAACAAAGCTGGTCAATGCAATATAATGAATGGTGAAATGATGAAATTATGTGGTGGGACAAGGTCATCGCACAACTTGTCATATACACTTTGCTAAGCTTTAGCTTCGAGACAAGGACCCATGAGGGACTCACATTCCATATACCAATCTTGAAATCTCAATATCTCATCAACTTGCCACCTAACTCGTGGTCAAGGATAAATGTAAGGTGTCTCATGTTCTTTCTCAAAAATAGTATTGCTCCTCTTTCTCATATTCTCATGAACAATGATATGCTGAATGAGTATGAATGAATCACAATACATACAACACAAAGGCATAATCAATTCATCAAGAATTTCGATTAGTATAAAGTTCTCAAACTCAACAAGTCATGATACACGTCCTCAAATAATAGGGATTGTGGAGGGATCCATTTGAATTCAGTCTTTACCATTTAGAAAGTATTTATGTCATTTTAAAGAAAATAAGTTATCAATCCAAGCCCCTAACTTGGGCATCTCAATGTCAAATATAAAGATAGGTCACACAGCCCCTCACTCCATTTACTAAAATATTATAGGTTATCAAGAACAATTAAGAGTATTCACATGAGCCTCCACATAGGCTAAGCATCACAAATAGATATCACATGGACTAAACAAAAAGGTTAACACTTACAAACCTTTAAAATTCATACTAAAACTCATTTCACCTTTGAATTCCTAAGAACAAGTTAATACTAAAAGAGGGATGGCCAAACCTACCTCGAAGGTTGAGACTTCGCTCGAACAACTTTGTCAGAGCACTTCCTCAACCACACAATCACCAAAACTATCCCTAATTATCAAGAATGGAAAGAGTTCATCAAGAGGAGCCCAATGATACCCATATTGATAGGATTAGAAATCAGCGATAAAATAGTCCAAAAATCACTTCGGACATTGAAAGGGTAAAATCATATTTTTAGTTGAAAATCAAGTTCTACAAGTTAAGAGGAATTTGTAGTTGAAAAACTCATTAAAATCGATCAAGAAATGAGTTCCAATTCATGAAAATACTACTTTTCCAACTAAGGGAAAAAAACCCCAAAACCCACATTGAAATCAAGATTAAAAGGTGTTTCTAGAAGATAAATATTGTTGAAATAAACAAGGAATTGGTAAAGAAAGCTTACCCACACAAATTTTCAAAAAAATGCTCCTAAGAATCGCCTCCCCAAAGCTCCAAAAGATTAAAAATGGTAAAAATGAGAAAAATAGAAAGAATCGTGAATTTAGGTTCTTGGCGAGCAAAATTTGGTCATCGCGATCGTGAGCCATTAATTCTCGCGATCGCAAAGGACAAGAAGTTCACATCGTGATCGCGAGACCCCTATCCGCAAATGCGAAGGCTAAGGAAATAGGTTCATCGCGATCGCGAGCTTATGGGTCTCGATCACGAAGGCCATAGAGAAGATACATCGCGATCGTGAAGTTTAAAATGACCTGCACTAGAAACTGAAACCAACAACTCAACACAAAGAAAAATTCCCCCAAATGGACCCTAAAAAATCGTTTAGAGTTCGATAAAAATAAACTAGACATGCTACCCCACTAAAATTGGCATTCCAGACTCAATGGAATCGTCGAATTTCCATAAAAAGGTCAAATAGCAGAATTACCCTCCTAGACCTCTTAAGGCTTAAAACCCAACCTTTTACTCAATGCCCAAAACTCAACCTAAGGCCTAAAAAACCTGACCAACCTCCTTACTAGCTCAAACTCGATGTTCCAGACACGATGGAACTGGCAGAATCTCCATGAGGCGCCAAGAACTCAAAATATTGATCTAAGTCAACCATACCAAGAATTCTTAACTCAAAAGGATCAAAATCACTAAAAACACACCCGATCACATCAGGGGCCACACCAACCATTTCTGCAATATAAACTAAGCATGAAAATTCTAAGAGAAAGGGCAAATTGTCATTTTATAATTAAAAGTAAATTCACAAGAAATGGAACATTACAACTAGCAAGGTGCAGAGATTATGCTGCTAAGGCCAAGGTGGATATGATTTCCATGATTACGTTAAACTTGTTTGTATTTGAAAATTGTATTGATTATTATTAATTATTAGTGTTTGGTTGTTGAATGCTTGTTAAATGTAACATGTTAGAAAAAAGGGTGAATTTTTTGGATAGATAGGATAGGTTGTAGAGGGGTACATACATATACTTGTATATACATATGCAATTGCACTTATAGAGTGTTAATGAAGTATTTATGTACTTTTTTCGTTACTACTTGATGATGATTTCAAGTAGTGGTGTCAAAAGAATATGAAAACCAATCTAACCAAATGAATCATTTTATATCATTTTCAAAATAAAAACGTGGATTTTTATTTAAGAGTATAACCGTTCTAGACAATTCGCATAGGCTTTTTATTTTATAAAAAAACCAAAAAATTCCCGAACTGAACCGAACCGAACCAAAATATTCTTTTGTGGTAGCAACAAATATTTTATATATATATATATATATATATATATATATATATATATATGTATGTATATGTATGTATATGTATGTATATGTATGTATATGTATGTATATGTATGTATATGTATGTATATGTATGTATATATATGTATATGTATGTATATATATGTATATGTATTCTTTAAAAAAGATTAATTGTTCAAATATTCAAGCTCTCATGCTACATGTAATGTCACGCCCCGAGCCTACCCCCTGGACGTGGCCAGCACTTGAGAATCATTGCTGATCCCAAGCGAACCCTTGGCCTGGCTTACTACTTAGCGGAAGACTTGACTTGAGCATATAGGGCTCTTATCATGACATAGATAACTCATAAAACTTAACTCAACTTGCAAAGTCAATTACTCTTTGAATATACTTAATTAAACTTACAAGAAACATCAGTCAAAACTCAAATGTAAAGAAAATATGACATAGTCTGTGAGACCCATCAATTCTAGACCTGTCTATGAAGCCTCTAAATTACTAAGACGGATGTCGGGACAGACCCCACGACATCTCAACAAAACCGAAATGAAAAGATATAGATGAATCCTCCGGGAGTGCTAGGAAGCTCACCAAAACTACTAATTGGGAAGTGCAAATGATTCTCAACGAACGCCTGTTGATAATCCTAAACACCTGTATCTGCATCCACAAAGATGCAGGTCGAATGACATCAGTACATGGAATGTACGAGTATGTAATATAGCTGAGTAGATAAATAACTGAAAAGAAGGTATTGAAGACCAATAAAGATATGAGTAACTCAACTGAATGCAAAGAGATAAGAAACGAAACCATTAAAACTTTACAAATACACTTACTCAACTCTGTTCTCATAAAACTCATAAGTACATCGAAAACACTTTAACTTTACCTTGAGCTCAAAACTGAATGTAAATAATTAAATGAATAAAGTCAATTTAAAACTTTACAAGGCTAACTCATCTCTGAAAAACTCAACTTCTCAAGTAATATGAAAATAATATATATTTTTATTCTGGAGTTTCTCTAACCGACAACCATCACTATGAGCTATGTGATGATACATCGTAACATCCACGCTGCCAGAACGGTCCTATACTTGCTAGGCATAGGACTCTCAAACTCACTAAGTGGATCCACTAAGTACTATATGGAAGGACATCATCTAAAAAGTATGAATCCTTTACCCATGTTGGCTACATGGTTTATGGAGGCTGTGAGTTGTTTGAACTCTCCCCCCTATCGATGCTCAATACTACTCCCAAAAATCTTTTTTACTTTGCTCATCTCAAATGTTTAACAACATTATCTTTTCTCGGTTGAGGTAATTATTCAACTAATCCTCTTAAAGAGGTAACTGTTTTCTGGAGTGTCTCAGTACTCAATAACTTACTTTAGAAATCATTGTTTCTATTCTTAAAATATTGTTATCCTGGGAAAACACTTAGTTTCTCAAATGCTTCTCAAATCCTTTCTCAAAACTTCTTTCTTTAGAACTCTTCTCAAATCTCTTCTTTAAGCTCTTCTCAAAACTCTTCTTTAAGAAATTAATTTAAAACAATTAATTAGTTTAAAAGACTTCTCATCAATAATTCATAATTAATTCAATGGAATAGGGCTCATGCTGAAATAGGAACATGAACAATACCACAAAATATTCAACAATACGAATACAATTACTCAAGAATAGAATTAGATAACCATCAATGGACTATCTCAACTTTGCTAAAAATCAATGAAACAAAACCCTAGATTTGTTTTGTAGAAATTCTAACATATGTAGGGCGTGAGGGTGAACAAACCCAACACTAAAAGCCTTATATACCTGGAAGAGCAAAGATCTTGACGAAACTGAAGAACTTGGATGAACGCTTGAAAACCCTAGCTTTTCTCCTCTTGAATCTTTTCTCCAAAATTTCTAAGTGTTAAAGGTGTTCTAATATGATTTAACACTAATATAAACCTTAACTGAGAGGAAAAAGGTCCAATTTTGGGCTTAGAAGGGAAGGGAAAAGTCCGAAATACCCTTCATTAAAACTATCGGAAGCGACCTACGGTCCGTAAGTCAACCTACGGTCCGCCCTGTTCTCCGTCGTTTGATTCAGAAATTTCTCAACTTTGGCCTTCCAACGACGACACCTTTGTATGGCCTGTCGTTTGACCTACGGTCCGTACATGGCCATCGTAGGTCAGGCCTTAGAACTGAAAATTTGACTAAGTCTGGAGGGGAACCTACGAAACCTATCTACGGCCCGTCAATTGAACGACGGCCCGTCCTGTTGCTTCGTAGGTCAATGTTCAGAAACTTGGAATTTCTTAAGGTTGACAGTGCCAACGAAGGCTCCCACCTACGGCCCGTCGTTCCACCTACGGTTTGTAGGTGGCCTCCGTAGATCAGTGCTGCAGTAGTTTTCTGCATTTTCTCCAACTCCAAGTTACGGGGTGTTACATTATCTCTCCCTTGGGAACATTCGTCCTCGAATGAGCCCACCCTAAGCCTATAAGGGATGGGGACACCTAACAACCCAACACAATGCAAATCCAAGCAACACATTCCAACTAAAATAAAAAACTTAAGAACTCAACATGCTAAACTGAAAGTGGTACTTCGTTAAGAGTTAGTACCTTGCTCTGGGTTTACATTGGATGTGAAAAGATGTGGATATCTCTATTTCATGTCCTCCTCGGCCTCCCAAGTAGCTTCCTCAATGAATTGATTTCTCCACAAGACTTTCACTGATGCAACTTCTTTGGTTCTCAACTTGCGAACCTGACGATCAAGAATCTGGATGGGAATCTCCTCATAAGATAGGCAGTCCTTGATACCATATTCTCGGTAGGCACAAAAAGTGAAGGATCACTCTGACATTTCCTTAGCATAGAGATGTGAAATACCGGATGGACTGCCTCTAACTCTGATGGTAGCTCCAACTTATAAGCTACATTGCCAACTCTCTTGGATATCCTATAAGGACCAATGTAGCGGGGACTGAGCTTCCCCTTTCTACCAAACCTCATCACACCCTTCATGGGTGAAACCTTCAAATATACCCAATCATCAACCTCAAACTCCAAATCTCTTCTCCTAACATCTGTGTAGGACTTCTGACGACTCTGCGCTGTTTTCAACATCTCTTGAATTATTTTCACCTTCTCCATAGCTTGATGAACCAAATTCGGTCCTATCAACTCAGCTTCACTAACCTCAAACCAGCCAATGGGAGATCTACACCTTCTCCCATATACATGCTCATACAAAGCCATCTGAATGCTAGAATAATAACTGTTAGTCTATGCGAACTCGATAAGAGGCAAGTGGTCATTCCAATTACCTTTGAAATCCAGAACACAAGCTCTTAACATGTCCTCTAAGGTCTGAGTTGTGCGCTCTGCTTGACCATCAGTTTGAGGATGAAAAGCAGTACTAAGGTTCACCTTCAAACCCAAACCTTTCTGAAACGACTTCCAAAATTGCGCGGTAAACTGAGCACCCTTATCTGAGATGACGGACAAGGGGACTCCATGCAGTCGAACTATCTCATGAATGTACAGGTTTGCATACTCTTTTGCTGTATTGGTAGTCTTTACTGGTAAGAAGTGAGCTGATTTGGTCATTCGATCTACAATCGCCAAAATGGAATCATGCTGCCTACGAGATCGCGGTAAACCGTAATAAAGTCAATATTAATCATCTCCCACTTCCATTCCGAAAGGGTATATTTTGAGCCACACCACTTGGCCTTTGATGCTCAGGTTTGACTTGCTGGCAATTTGGGCACTTTGCAACAAACTCTGTAATACACCTCTTCATACTACTCCACCAATAGACTTCTCTCAAGTCACGGTACATCTTTCTGATACCCGGATGAATCGAATATCTGAAACTGTGAGCTTCTTCCATAGTCCTCTCTTGGAGATCATCCACCTCTGGAACACATAACCTTCCTTGATATCTCAACACACTATCTCCCCCTTGTGCAAAAGCCATCACTTTCTGCTTATGCACATTTGCCTTCAACTCAAGCAAAATGGGGTCTTTGTCTTGCTTCTCCTTTACCTCTGCTACTAATGAAGACTCAGCTCCATTAATCACAACAACTCCACCTTCACTGGAATCCAACAATCGAACACCCAACCGTGCAAGTCTGTGCAATTCCTTACCTAACTCTTTCTTGCCTTCTTCAACATGAGCAGTGCTCCCCATGGACAACCTGCTCAAAGCATCAACAACAACATTAGCCTTACCTGGGTGATAGAGGATACTCATGTCGTAATCCTTGAGCAACTCTAACCACCTCATTTGTCTGAGATTGAGTTCCTTCTGACTGAAAACGTACTGGAGACTCTTGTGGTATGACGTGAACACCATAGAGATAATGACGTCATATTTTGAGAGCAAAAACCACTCCTGCCAACTCGAGATCATGAGTCGAGTAGTTCCTCTAATGAATCTTAAGATGTCTGGAGGCATAGGCTATAACCCTACCATTCTGCATCAATACACAACTAAGTCCAACTCTGGACGCATCACAGTAGACAACAAAACCCTCTGTACCTTCTGGTAGGGTCAACACTAGAGCAGTAGTTAACCGAGTCTTCAATTCTTGAAAGCTTTTCTCACAAGCTTCAGACCATTGAAACTTAGCTGTTTTCTGCGTCAACTTAGTCAATGGAGATGAAATAGATGAGAATCCCTCGACAAACCTTCTGTAGTAACTAGCCAACCCCAAAAAACTCCTTATATCAATTGGAGATGTGGGTGTTGGCCAATTCTGCACTGCCTCAATCTTCTGAGTGTCGACTCGAATTCCTTCTCCAGATACAATGTGGCCTAAGAATGCCACGGATTCGAGCCAGAAATTACACTTAGAAAACTTGGCATATAACTCTCATTCTTTGAGAGTTTAGAGGACTATTCTGAGATGACTAACTGGTCCTCCTCATTTCTCGAATAAATCAGTATGTCATCAATGAACACGATAACAAACATATCTAGATATGGCTTAAATACTATGTTCATAAGATCCATGAATGCTGAAGGAGAGTTAGTCAAACCAAATGACATAACAAGGAACTTATAATGACCGTAACGGGTTCTGAAAGCTGTCTTCGGGATGTCACTTTCTCTCACTCTCAGTTGATGATAGCCAGATCTGAGGTCTATCTTAGAGAAACAAGTGGCACCCGGAAGTTGGTCGAAAAAGTCATCAATTCTCGGGAGAGGATATTTATTCTTTATTGTGACCTTGTTCAACTGGCGGTAATCGATACACATCCTAAGAGAACCATCCTTCTTTCTCACAAACAAGACCGGAGCCCCCCAAGGTGAGACACTTGGTCGGATGAAACCCTTATCAAGGAGATCTCTCAACTGCTCTTTTAACTCCTTTAGCTCAGCTGGAGCCATTCTATATGGCGGAATAGAGATGGGTTGAGTATCAGGAAGGACATCTATTCCGAAGTCTATTTCTCTCTCAGAAAGAACTCCAGGAAGATCATCTGGAAAGACCTCTGGAAACTCACTCATAACTGGAACTGACTGAATAGGCGGTGCCTCAACACTAGAGTCATTAACTCGAACTAAGTGGTAAATACACCCCTTGGAAACTAACTTTCTGGCCTTAAGGTATGAGATGAAACGATCCTTAGGCACTGCTGAGCTACTCCTCCACTCTAAAACTAGCTCATTAGGAAATTGAAACTTGACTACTTGAGTTCTACAATCGACTGAGGCGTAACAAGCATGAAGCCAGTCCATACCTAGAATAACATCAAAGTCCACCATATCTAGCTCGACTAAGTCATCCATGATGTCCTTGTGATAGACAAAGATGGTACAATCACGGTAGACTCTTTCTGCTAGAATAGACTCACCAACAGGTGTGGAAACACTGAAAGGCTCAAGAAGTTGTTCGAGGGGGGGGGTGCCGAACTTCATAGCTATATAAGGAGTCACAAATGACAGACTCACACCTGGATCAATTAAGGCATAAACATCGAAGGTAAAAACTCGAAGCATACCAGTGACGACATCTGGTGAGTTCTCTTGATCCTGTCGCATACTCATAGCATACAGACGGTTTGTACCTCCGCTTGTCCCTGAAGTAGCTCCTCTCTGATTGCTCTTATCTGGTGGAGCTGCTGAAGAAGATTGGGCTCTATTGCCCCCATTACCCTGCTTGTTCTTTGGGAAATCTCTTATGAAGTGACCTGCCTGACCATACTTGAAACAACTGCTAGAGCCATCACTACATTCTCCCCTATGGTGTCTGCCACACCTAGCATAAGCGGGAACCTGATTAGTGCTTTGTGCTACACTTCCTTGTGATTGAGTACCTTGGGCCCAAAAATTCTGGGACCCTTGACCGTTGCGATCATTCCTGTTCCTAGGTGCAGGTGCGTTAGCTGAAGATGGAGCAGGTCCAGATGACCTCTGCTGAAAGTTAGACCGATTCCCATTGCCAGTCTTTTGATGGCCAGTCTCATGACTTGCAGTCTTGGCCCTCTTGCTGCGAAACTCCTCCCTATCCTTCAACTTGTCTTCCTCAACCTGCTACACATGAATCATCAACCTAGCTATGTCCATGTCTCCGATCAGCATCGCCGCCTTACCTTCCCTGCTAGATAGATGAGACAACCCAGACACGAGCAAGCTCATTTGGCTCATCATAACTACCACCATCTCCGGAGCATAACGAGACAACTGAGTGAACTTAAGGCTATACTCTTGCACACTCATGCCTTCCTGCTTCAAATTCAGGAACTCTCTCATCTTCATTTCTCTTAACTCTCGAGGGAAAAAGCGTCCCAAGAAAGCGGTTTTGAACTCAGTCCAGCCCAGAGGTGGGGCTCCTTCTGCCCTACTCTTCTTCCACTGATCGTACTAGATCCTAGCAACACCCTTGAGCTGGTATGAGGCCAACTCCATACGTTCAACATCTGTAACTCGCATCACCTCGAACACCCTTTGAAGCTCTTCAACATAGCCCTCTGGATCCTCAGCAACTTTCGATCCAGTGAATTCTGGGGGATTCATGCATAAGAACTCACGGACTCTGGATGTATCAGCCACATCCTGTCAGTCCACTCTCTGCTGCCCAACTTGGTTTGTCACGACCTGAGTCAGCATCTGAATTACATTCCTGAACTCAGCATTAGTGACATCCCTTTGGGGGTCTTGCACTTCAGGTGCAACTGGAGCTTCCTGATTTTGTGGATCAACATTTCTCCTGGTGGGACGTCCCCGAACGGCTCTTCGTGGAGGCATATCTGAAAAGACATGCGTAAGCATGAATTAGAGGAAAGACTTTTATAGAGATGAACTCTATCGCATGAAGTGGAATAAGAAGAAAGTGAAAGGTTCCTAAATGTCGCAGCCTCCTAATTATAGATGTGGCGCGCTTCACACCGATAACTAGGACTCTACTGACACGGCTTCATAGACTTCCTAGGACTCTTGAACTCTGGGCTCTGGTACCAAGTTTGTCACGCCCCGAGCCTACCCCCTGGACGTGGCCGGCACTTGAGAGCCATTGCTGATCCCCAAGCGAACCCTTGGCCTGGCTTACTACTTAGCGGAAGACTTGCCTTGAGCATATAGGGCTCTTATCATGACATAGATAACTCATAAAACTTAAATCAACTTGCAAAGTCAATTACTGTCTAAAAATACTTAAATAAACTTACTAGAAACATTAGTCAAAACTCAAATGTAAAGAAAGTATGACATAGTCTCTGAGACCCATCAATTCTAGACCTTTCTATGAAGCCTCTAAATTACTAAGACGGATGTCGGGACAGACCCCACGACATCTCAACAAAACTGAGATGAGAATATATAGATGAATCTTCCGGGAGTACTAGGAGGCTCACCAAAACTACTAATTGGGAAGTGCAAATGATCCTCAACGAACGCTTGTTGATGATCCTCAACGAACGCTTGTTGATGATCCTAAACACCTGTATCTGCATCCACAAAGATGCATGTCGAATGACATCAGTACATGGAATGTACGAGTATGTAATATAGCTGAGTAGATAAATAACTGAAATGAAGGTACTGAAGACGAATAAAGATATGAGTAACTCAACTGAATGCAAAGAGATAAGGAACGAAACCATTAAAACTTTACAAATACACTTACTCAACTCTGTTCTCATAAAATTCATAAGTACATAGAAGTCACTTTAACTTTACCTTGAGCTCAAAACTGAATGTAAAGAATTAAATGAATAAAGTCAATTTAAAACTTTACAAGGCTAACTCATCTTTGAAAAACTCAACTTCTCAAGTAATATGAAAATAGTATATATTTTTACTCTGGGAGTTTCTCTAACCGACAACCATTACTATGAGCTATGTGATGATACATCGTAATATCCACGCTGCCAGAACGGTCCTATACTTGCCAGGCATAGGACTCTCAAACTCACTAAGTGGATCCACTAAGTACTATTTGGAAGGAAATCATCTAAAAAGTATGAATCCTTTACCCATGTTAGCTACATGGTTTATGGAGGCTATGAGTTGTTTGAACTCTCCCCCATATCGGTGCTCAATACTACTCCAAAAAATCTTTTTACTTTGCTCATCTCAAATGTTTAAAAATATTATATTTTCTGGGTTGAGGTAATTACTCAACTAATCCTCTTAAAGAGGTAACTGTTTTCTGGAGTATCTCAATACTCAATAACTTACTTTAGAAATCATTGTTTCTATTCTTAAAATACTGTTATCCTGGGAAAATACTTAGTTTCCCAAATGCTTCTCAAATCCTTTCTCAAAACTTCTTTCTTTAGAACTCTTCTCAAATCTCTTCTTTAAGCTCTTCTCAAAACTCTTCTTTAAGAAATTAATTTAAAACAATTAATTAGTTTAAAAGACTTCTCATCAATAATTCATAATTAACTCAATGGAATAGGGCTCATGCTGAAATAGGAACATGAACAATACCATAAAATATTCAACAATACGAATACAATTACTCAAGAATAGAATTAGATAACCATCAATGGACTATCTCAACTTTGCTAAAAATCAATGAAACAAAACCCTAGATTTGTTTTGTAGAAATTCTAACATATGTAGGGCGTGAGGGTGAACAAACCCAACACTAAAAGCCTTATATACCTGGAAGAGCAAAGATCTTGACGAAACTGAAGAACTTGGATGAACGCTTGAAAACCCTAGCTTTTCTCCTCTTGAATCTTTTCTCCAAAATTTCTAAGTGTTAAAGGTGTTCTAATATGATTTAACACTAATATAAACCTTAACTGAGAGGAAAAAGGTCCAATTTTGGGCTTAGAAGGGAAGGGAAAAGTCCGAAATACCCTTCATTAAAACTATCGGAAGCGACCTACGATCCTTAAGTTGACCTACTTCCGTCCTGTCCCTCCACCGTTTGATTCAGAAATTTCTCAACTTTGGCCTTCCAACGACGTCACCCATGTGCGGCCCGTCGTTTGACCTACGGTCCGTACATGGCCATCGTAGGTCAGGCCTTAGAACTGAAAATTTGACTATGTCTTGAGGGGAACCTACGAGACCCATCTACAGCCTGTCAACTGAACGATGGCCCGTCCTGTTGCTCCGTAGGTCAATGTTCAGAAACTTGGAATTTTTAAAGGCTGACATTGCCAATGACGGCTCCCACCTACGGTTTGTCGTTCCACCTACGGTCCGTGGGTGGCCTCCGTAGATCAGTGCTGCAACAGTTTTCTGCATTTTCTCCAACTCCAAGTTACGGGGTGTTACATGTAAATATAAGTTTTACCACTTACCATAGATCTTTTAATATTAATTTCTTGGTAAATAGCAAAATAAATATATAGACAATTAAACAAGAACGTTAACCCAAAAGAACATAAATCACCAATCCTTTCTTGCAACCCCTGGAGTATCTGATTTGTTCTAATAATCTCAGGGCATGCATGTAGAATGAATTGCCTTATTTTATTATTTTAAGAAACTTATCAAAATGATTTGGCACGTCATAGGTGTCATGACATGTCAAACATTCATTTTGATATGGTAACAATTGCCAACAACTAGGTTAGATACTAACTCAAACATAGTTTGTGAAATAAGCAAATGAGAGAAGATAATTGGGATTGAGAGACAAATCACTTAGTAAACCCCACCACATTCCACCATTGTAGGTGAAATTATTGATCACATAAGTAACTTGTCCTATGATTTCCCCTTCCTCTTTCCCCCAATATAATAACAAAAGTATTAAACATAAAATGTTTGGAGAGATTTTAAGATTGTTTATGTAACAACTCAGAAGTCCCTCAGTACTGATAAGGAAATTGATAGTAGAAATATCTAAAGTCTGCAGATTTTTAGAATTTACGGACAAGGTGTACAATTCATAAAATAGATAACGACTGGTGGAAAGTATCCGTAAAAGAATCTTTAGAAACTTTGAAATTTGACTTGATCAAGACGAGGTGGTTTTATGGGTCGTAGATGGTTTCACGAGTCAAGGAAGGTCTCATAAACAAAGCACAGAAACTTCAAATCTCAGGCAAAACTCTGAGTTCCACAAGGTCTATTTACGTGCCATAGTTAGCTCTACTATCCTTAGAAAGTGTCTCATAGAACAAACCTCAGAGACAATGCATTTTAGTACATTCCTTCTATGACTAGATAGTACGGCTCGTGCAATGGACTATGGATCGTGGTTTGCAGTCGTGGTTCGAAAGTTTAGAAACTCAGTATCTCAGCTTGTCTTTTGAGAGTAGGGACCTACGGTTCATAGAAGGAACTATGGTCCCTAGATGCCCTCGTAGATGACCTCCAACAGTTTTTAATCAAGGGTTTTTCAGTCTTTTTTTCACTCTTTTAATTCCTATACTACATTGTTCTGGCCTATTCTAAGTGGGTTATCTAATTTTAAAGACCCTAACTTACCATTCTCTTCTAACTCTCCCAAATCAAAGTTTCCCCCCTCTCAAATCTTCTCCCTCAAGCAAGCTAGGGTTCCAAAGCTTCAAGTATTCACTGAAGAAATTGTAACACCTCAGAAGTCCTTCAATACAGATAAGGAAATTGGTAGCAAAAAAATCTAAAGTATGCATATTTTTGGGATTTACGGACAAGGTTTACGAGTCGTAAAAGGGATTAGGACTGGTGTGGTTTTACGAGTCACAGATGGCTTCATGTGTCATGGAATGTATCATAAACCAAAGCCCTGAAACTTGAGAACTCAGGCAAAACTATGAGTTCCACGAGGCTTGTTTACATGTCATAGTTGGATCTATGTTTTGTAGAAAATGTCTTGTAAAGCAAACCTCAGAGACTATGCATTCTAGTACATTCCTTCTACGACTAAACAATACAACTCATGCAATGGACTACCGATCGTGGTTTGCAGTCGTTGTTTGAAAGTCCAGAAACTCAATAACTCAACCTATCTTCAATGAGTAGGGTCCGTAGATGCCCCCGTGGACGACCTCCGACAGTTTTTAATCAGGGGTCTTTCAGTCCTTTTCCACTCTTTTAGTTCCTATACTACATCGTTTTGGCCTATTCTACGTGGGTTTAAGTGACTTCTAAGGACCTTAACCTCCCATTATCTCCTAATTCTCCCAAATCAAAGTTTCTTCCCTCTCAAGTCTTCTCCCTCAAGTAAGCTAGGGTTCCCAAGCTTCAAATCTCCATTGAAGAATTCAAGCTAGGGTTTCTACTTCAGGTGTATGAGAACTTCATCAATGGGTCTCTCTTTACCCATTGAGTCCCAAAAAAACTTTAATTTCTTCAAGTATCATTTCTCCAAAACTAGAGTTTCTATGATTTTAATGGGTTCTTATTGAAGTTCAGTTTTTTCTCCATGATTAATCTTCAATTGGATGATTTGATTATAATTAAATATTTTTCAATGATACTTTAATGAACCCATAGCATGTATTTTTATTATCAAAATTATGTTATTCTCAGATGCATGTATCATGTTATCATTTTTTCATGAATTATGATGCTTTCGAATAAAGTATCTCTCAGTATAAAGCTTATGTTCAGTTATCCTGATTTATGAGCTACTCAATATTTTATCAGTTATTAATATGATTCAATATTATTAGATTATTATTGTTTCCAGAGTTATGCATGTTTTCGTCGGGAGTATACTTAGCATCGAGTGGACTTTAGGGATGAAAATTTCCGTTTAGCGTCCATGGACCTTTAGTAGAAATCCATAAGTCCTAGAACTACGTTCCACCATTGGATATGTCTCAGATAGATATTAGCTAGCTTAAGTATTAGGTCCTTACCTTGGCAAGTATGAACACTCTCTTTTAAGTGTGGGAATAGTACACTGAACACCATGTAGTAGCTCACATGATTTATGTTAGTTTTAGTATCTTCCACAGTCAGACTTTCAGATATTGTTTGACCTTATATATATGAATTTAAGATAAGATCATCTCAGTTTCATGTTATTTCACTTGGTCGTTGAATCATTATGTTTTATAGATTCAGTATATTCAGATATCATGTTATATATGCATTTTCTCCATACTCGGTATGTTTCAAGTACTAACCGCATACTTTGTGCCTATATTGTTTGATAATATAGGTTCTGACGCTTATTATTCAGCCCATGGTTAGTGCAATCTCAGATTAGCTAGCAACAACATTGGTGAGTCCTTATCTACTCGAGGACAATCCTTATCTTTCTTTTATTATTTCTCTTTCAGTTTCAGACACTTAAAATGAGCTAGGGGTTTGTCCTAGCCATTCATGTTAGTAGAGGTTTTTCAGACAGTTAGTTAGATTCCACCATGTTATGTTGTCTTTCATAGTTTGTATAATCCCAATATTATAGACTCTATCTAGATATTTCAGTTTTAACTTTCACATGTGTATTTAAGTTTTCTATGGACTTTGTCAATCTTTGTGATATGTCATGCCATGAGGTTAGCTTGAGGTCACTTATGGCTCTAAGCATCATGTCGCGTCTAGGGAGTAGTCTCGATGCATGACACTTTATAAATTGGATAAAGCTAGAATTTTTTATATTTTTTAGCATATCTTAACTCAAGACACTTGTTTGAGAAAAATTGATAATATAAGACATATTTTGAAGTTTTCGTGCATATTCCATGACTAGCACACATCTGCCCTTACCTCAATTTTAACTTGCATGTTAATCATAGCAGCACAACTCAATGATATATTAAGATTTATATCACAAAATATATTATGAAAGTTAATTAAGACATGTTTATTAATCACAAAAATAAATTTGAGGGTGGTACCAAATGAACTAGATGGCATACTTTCTATTAGAGGAGCTAAACAATAAACATAACTAAAGTTGAGAACTTCTTCGATAAAGGAATACAAGCAATTTTCTAAGGCATAATAAATACGTGTTGAACTACTACTTTCTCCATTTGTCACAAGATCAGTAAATACACAAGCTTTGAAATTCACTACTGAACAAATGATGTTAAGGACACATATTTTTAATGTCTCTGCACATAATAGTTTCACAATAAATAATGCATTTCCTAAAATAAGGCATGTCATTATTCATACAACATGTTGGTTTTTTAATAAATTACAAAAGAATATTGTATGTTTGTTCAATGTAGTCTTTCAATAAGTATGATTAATCATAAAACATAATTCTAGAAGTTAGTGGGAAAGATTTATTTTACCAAAAAAATTAATGGTAATCTCTTTTGAACTATGATTTGAATATTCGACCATAGGGGTTCTACCCCAATTTATGCTAGAGTTAACAAAATTCGTATTATATGACTAATTTTTTAAAACACCCGATTGATTGGGTAGTTATTGTAAAAGAGTATAACCATGATATCAAGCTATTTATTAAGAAATCAAATTGTTGTAAATATGTATATTCATTAAATTGATTTCTCCCTATGTTAACCAGATGTTGTTCATTTCATAAATAAAAGAGAAAATGTTCCGTCTTTTTACATTTTGTGATTATGTAAGCAAGTCTAGGTAATTTTAGTTTTGATTTATTCACCATTACTTTTATAGTATGTGTATGAAGTTCTCTCAACATGATTTTAAAAAGGCACTCACAAGAATTAATTGCAAATTACTATACAAAATTTATTCTATAAATGCTTTTAAAGTTGTAATTACTACTCTAAATTATTTTGTAAATGCTTCCAAAGTTATAATTACTTCTCTTTATTTTGGTTGAATAGTGATAAGAACAACTTCATTAGAGAATTGACCAGTGAATGTTTTTTCACCTATAAATATGTTGGATTGGGTTGTCAAGATATCTATCAAGTTGAGTTCTTGAAAACAACCTTCCCTTGACGTTACCTTTTGGTTTGTTCTTCCTCACTCTATGAACTTTTATCCTTTTTTGTAGCCTAACACTTACTATATTTTAGCTTTAATTAAATCTTTGCATATATGAAAATGCACATTCCTTGATAAATTCTTAAAATACCCTTTCTGATTGAGTTATAGGTTCCAAGATTAGGCTTTTTTAATCCTTGTGTAGGATTTTGACTTTAGCTTCTTTTTTTTTCTTCCTTGATTCTATCATAAGATTGTTATTGGTTATCTTACAATAGAGGAATTGTATCTTTACTAGGATAACAATAGTCTTCTTCATACTAGAGTCTTGTTTGTTGATTTTTCTTCTTACGTTGTCAATCATATGCTTATCTGTCTGATATAATTAGGGATGCCTTTTTCATCTTGATTCTATCTAATTTAATTTGTGGTAATTTCAGATTTGCTCACTTACAAAGTTGGGTGACATGGATGATATAAAATTTGATATTACTATGGAGGAATTCATGCTTTTCCATAAGATTGATCGAACACTTTATTCTCTCCTTGTTATCGACCTTCTGCGTGATCCTTTTGAATCGATGCAAGCATTGGCATTGTGGATTTGGTTGGAGCGAACATACTCTTTCAACAATGTTATCAAAAAGATCTTGTCCTTACCTCAATTTGCTATTAATCAACTTGCTGATGAGGCTGCAACCTGTCTCAAATGCATTGAGGACAATCGGTTCCTTCCCTCGACTTATGCAAGTGTGATTCCGATAACTCAAAGCGTCACTGCTGAAGAGTTCTCTCTCCTATTTTTACATCAAAATCGGGACAATGCTACTAGTGGGATAAGGAAAATTGTAATTGAAGTTTGTCTCAAGGCATTGCCAGATATTATGGAGGAAGCCTTGAGAAGAAGTTTTGAACAAACCTTGATGGAAAGCAACATATCAATGGTACCATCTCCTGGTGAGTCATCTTTAATAAGAAGAATTTCTCAGTTGGGACTTGGAGGTGACATGTCTCCATGGATAATGAAGGGACATGATGTACCATATGAAGAACGGACCATGTTTGTTACTTTCTCCAAGGGCTACCCTGTTTCTGAATGGGAAATAAGAGAATTCTTTCGACCATTTTTTGGGGACTGCATCGAAGACATTCTAATGCAGGAGGTGAAGTCTCATGAACAGGCTCTTTATGCTCGAATTGTGTTTGTTATGCCTGGAATTATAGAGTTTATTCTTAACAATGAGTCCAAAGCTAAATTTAAAATCAATGGAAAGCATATGTGGATGAGAAAATTTGTCCCAAAGACGTAATTTTTTAGTCTGTTTATGTAAGTGTACCATTCAGAGAATGGAGTAGAAGTAATCATGTTTTTAGTTTGTAGTCTTGCAGTCCACTCGAGGACCCTAAGTCTACTATGTAGTGAATGTCTTTTATAACAATGAATAACAAGTTTCTTTTAATCTGTGTATCTAAATATTTTTTTACTCTGCCTTTATATTCCAATTTTTATATTTTGAAGAGATTAGAGAGGGAAAAAGTCTTGAAAAGTTTCATCAGAATTTCCTGTGGAATTGGCCAAAAAATCATATGATGTTTGAGACTCTATTGAATGCTAATAAAACAAGTAAATTTGGTCTACAATTCGTAGGAAATATTGTCTTATTGCCTTTAGTAATCTAATTAAATTAAATTAAACAAGAAAAGTTATATTATGTAACTAATTTTTATAAAATTAAAATTGATTAGACGCAATTTTAAATTTAAAAATAATACATATCTTCATTTGAGAAATAAGATGTAGAATCTACGGATTGGATTACAAAACTAGTGAAATCTATTTATTTGATCAGAGAAAATGAAAAAATTTCATGAATCAAATATCAAAAGTAACTGAAAATAACAATCAAATTACAACCCTTTATGTCTTTGGACGTATCTAAAACAATTTGTGTTACAATTTCATTTTTGGTTTGGACAGATGTGGAAGAAAGTTGACTGACTTTACTTACATTTAAGAGTCCAAACTTCGAGTGATACTATTATTATGACATGCAAATAACAATTAATGTAATTTTCTATAACTTCACTCGTAGTTATCAAGCCAAAACTCTTTTACTCTCAAATTAATGAATATATAACACATGTCTTTTACACATCAAATATGTTAGTATAGAATAAACTCTTTTCATTATTAAACCATCTTATTTTTGAAGCACAATCCATACCCCATTTAATATGTAAATTATTCAAAACTATGCATTAAACAAATAGAAATGTATTTTCTTAATAACTAGTTACATTGAACTAGCACCCCTTTACAAAGCTTAATTTGTTTTAGAAAAAGCACAAAATTTTAACTTGATTAAGAGTTAGACAAAATATTAGCTTAAAGTGTGTGGTTTAGTCAAAGGGGAAACGTGCAGTGATTGTACAACCATTATCTAACTGCTACCTATACAATAATAAACTATTGGATGATAATTGTAATAATGTGATGACCCAAAACTAGAATCACGATGACACCTACTATAACCACTCTGTAGGGAAGCCAACCCTTTTCAATAACACATTGACAAGCTCCAAAACTTGGGGTGGCAAGACAGACATCTAGGGCCTCACCTGACCAGGCGAACCAATATAACTCACATAATTATACTCCTAAAATCTCTTGGGCCGAAAAGGCTGTCATATAAACACATATGTTTAACCAGTAGAAAAAGCTAAACAAACCAACATGGTCTCTAAAGGGGACAACCTACACGAAAACCATCCCAACACAAATATATACGTAAGACTGGCGAGGCCAAAAAATAGAATGTCATCTAACAAAAAGGATGGCAAGATCACACAAAACATATGAACATATACCATACATCTATAACCCTTTAAGAGTATCATACCTCTTGTATGTCTGGGATAGAGCCCCAACCTACCTGTCATTGTACATGTGCAACTATGACTTCAATCTACAAACTCGAGAGCTTTAGAAGGAGTTGAGCTTACCAATAATGTCACGACCCAAAGTATACTCTAGACGTGACATGGCATATAGGACCCCGAGATGCCCTACACAAGCCACTTAGCATACATCATACAAGATAATAGAAATAAAGAGTTTAAAAGTAGCTTTTTGTATGAAAGAGTTTGACAAAAGCGGAGGTCTACATAAGTCTCAAAGCCATCTAATACATGATAAGGAAAGTGTTCGGGACGTAACTCATACATCATATACAAAATCCAAAATGAAATTACATTAAGCTATAAAGGAGTCTCGGTCCTCGGATCATGAGGACTCACCAATCTCCAACAAGTCCAAAGAGCCAGCTAGCCACGAGTACGAGGAATAGAAGCGGCAGACCCTACATTAGTGAAACAATGTAGGCACAAGTATGTGTTAGTATATGGAGTGTACCAAATATCATAGCAATGCATAAGAGTTATGAAATCATGCAAAGAGGGACTTTATATGACATGCAATGACCAAGCTAATTCATAAAATAATCATGCTTGAAAACATAAGTCATAACCATGGTCAATGCAAGCTAATCATCCTATAAGATACTTGTGAGATACTTTAGAAGTAACCTTGGTTCATTATTGTGGGAAGTTAGCCTTAACCGACATAGACCGACCATGTGAGCTATAACATGGAATCCGGGTCTATACCACACTGAAAAGAGATTGTCCTACTTGCCAAGGTAAGGACCATGAGTTTTGAGCTAAAGTGGATCCACTAGCTAATGTCTATCTAAGACAAACCTATGGTGACACATAGTTGTGGGACACGGGTAATCGCCACTTGCCCACTCGGTGCTAAGCATAAATCTCACGTAATAGTCATTAATCATATTCATCTTATTATCCATGGAAAGACACCATTTAGTAGCCAATCCAAGCTAGAGTTCATTAGAATAGTTCCTTAGTCTTGATTCAACTTAGGTGAGAAAACCTTTCAACCTTATGAATCCTTTATGTGAGAAAATCTTTCACAATCACAACAACATCGATGCTTCACTCTCAAAGCAACCTTAAATCAATTATATCAATTTCATGAGGAAGCATGCGCATCTTCAAAATTCATCTTTCATAGTTCAAAAGCCTCATCATTTGTTCATAGTCTAGAAATCATGGATCATGCATGGGTTCATGTGAATTCAACTTTAAAACATGTAATTACTTTAATTCATGCATGAAAACACATACGACAATCAATTGAATCATAATTGATAAGAACCCATAAGATTGAATAAAACCCTAATTTCAATTGGAGATACTAACTTGTAAAATTGGAGAGTTTAGAAACACTATGGAAGAAAGGATTCCGTAGGTGAATACTATCATACCTTGATGTCAAAAGCCCACAATCAATGGTGAATTTGGAGATTTGATCTTGAAACCTTAGACCTCTTCTTCAAGCTTTAAAGAGAGAAATTTTGAGGGAAGAACTTGGAGGGATTTGGGGAAATTTGAAGAATGATTTAGAATAGTTAGATTTTAGGCTTAAAAGACTTATATAGGGTCTAGGATTAGGATCAAAACGACCTAGTTTAGGCATTAATCAATTAGAAAAAAGACCAAAAAGTCCCTGAAAATTAACTGCCGACTCGACCTACGATTTAGACCTATGGTACGTAGGTCCTACTACGGTTCAGAAACCATCATTTTGGACCTTCGAACGATGGGACCAAGGTACGGTTGGTAGGTCTACCTACGACCCGTACATGGCCATCGCAGATCCCCACTTCTTCCTTCAAATTTTAACCTCCTCTCCCTTCTTACCTACGGATGCCATCTACAGTCCGTAGATTCTTTTACCAACCGTAGGTAATGCCTGCAACCTAAAATCTGCATTTTTCCTTCTTTTCCGAATTCGAAGTGTTACAAATAAAATGATGAACACTACAATCGCCTACTTGAGAGGCCTATAGAGTCTCTACCTGAACCTGCAACACAAAATGTAGTGCCCCCAGCAATGGAGCATTAGTATGTAATGCATGAATAAATATGTACTCAACTGCAACATAAGACAAGTATAAAAGTCAACTTAAAATCTGAATGTCCTATAAGGTGTATAACATGAAAACTAAAGAGTCCTTCTAAACCCCATATACATAATTACTGCTAGTCTATAGAATAAAAGCCTCTTTTTCCAACGGCCATCATCAAGGATTGGAGGAATAATGTAATAACTGAGCATCATCAAGGACTCGCAAGTGATAACATATTTTCACTCCTCATATAAATAGGCATTGTCAAGGGCCTATAAATAATATAATAAATGGGCATTGCCAGAAGCTCGTAAATGTAATATAACAAATGGGCATCATCAAGGGCCCGTAAAATACTACAATTTATGGTCATTCTCAAGGGCCTGTAAATATAATACAACAAATATGTGACATCAAGGGCACACAAATAATACAACTGAAGGGCATCACGAAGGGGACGTAAATAATACGACTGATGGGCATCGTCTAGGGTCCATAAATATAATACAACAAATGAGCATCGTCAAGGGATTGTAAGCGATAGCATTTTACCTTTTCATTTACAACAAATTAGGACTAAACATCATGCTCAATCTAACTCTTTTGATTACTTTCAAAAATTATATATGAGTAAGAACTTGTAACATTACTCTCAAACACTATTTCATTAATTATCTTCATGAATTAAACATAAATAGAACTTTAATTCGTCTCTCATTATAAATTTATTGATTTAGCCTTTTCTCTTAATTTAGGAAAATTAACTCTAAATTTTACTTTAAGGATCTGTATTTAATCATCTAGATATCAACAAGGCATCAACAAGCAAGAGATTGTCTAACTAGACAATTCTCAAGAATAGAGTAAATACAACAATGCGACTCTTAAGCTCTCTCTCGGTACATGTCATTAAGATAAAAGATTCGTGCCAAATGTAAAAAGATGGCCATTACATACCTTTGTTTATTCACTTCACAACAAAGTTTAAGCTTGTACAATCCTTAACCTACAACACAACAACATGGCTATCGTCCAGTCAAGAAAACACAAGTTCACAACATATCGAGTGACAAGCTCGGTTTTTGACTGATAATTCAAAACTCCTCCATACTTTTACTTCTGTTACAGTTGAATGTCATCAATAAAAATCCAAATACAAATCATTTCCCAAAATTCCAGCCATAACAACATCAGGGAAATACCTCAAAACAGCCCAACATCATTTAGCAATCCAAATATGATTTTTGGACTGTCTATTCGTATATTCTAGATCACATAGCTTAGACATTACTTGGATTCACTCAAATACAAATGAAGGGTGTTATTAGCTCAAAACAGTAGAAACAACATCAAAAAATATCTTACTTCTCCTTGAAGATTCCTTCAACTAACAAGCAAAGAGGAGGAAAGAAGTAACACAATCTCTATGAACTTTCTGGGGGGTGAAATCACATTGTTATCACGTAGATTTTGTCTTGGATGTCAGGGGAACCCTTAGAGAGAATATAGGGGGGGTGGGGGGGTTTGGTTCTGCTCTAGGCAAAAATAACTATAAAATGAATTGAAAAGGATGTATTTAAGTTGAAATTTCCACCGACTTAGGGGCCTACCTCAACTTGCCTGCTTACCCAGTCGTCTAAAAATACAAATATCTCTCTACTCTAAAGTCGTATAAGCAAATGCTTTAATGCATTGAAAACTAGATTCACATACCTTCAATTTGTGGTTTGATCACCCCATAACTCCAAGTAGATTGAGTGAAAAACTCTGTGACATCTGACTCAAATTTCAAAGAACTTTCGATAATAACTACCATAACCTTTGTCGAATTTTGTTATACAACTTGTTTGACTTCAAAAATTAACAAAAAACCATTATACGATAAGCATAACTCATAAAACAACCTTCTTAGTAAATTAAGCACTCCTAGTCTTGCTCCAAAAGTACAAGTTATAACATATTTTATTTTCCTAACCTTCAATCCTCACAACACTTTCTTATAGTGATTTTTTACTTACTATGCATTCTCACGTGAAAATATGGGCTGAAACACTTCAAACACTTTCATACATTAATCCATTGATACAACCACCCAATTTCAACCTTATTCTTCTAACATATTATCTGTGGGTGATGCAAAAGTGCTAGGATTTGACTAATAAGTGTCTTCAATGAGCTAATTCAACACTCTAAATGAGCAGGGTGTTACATCCTTCCCTCTTTAGGAATATTCTACATTGAATGAAAAGAAATGTGTATGGGGTTAAGGCTAGAAACTCTTTCAAAATTTCGGCAGAGTTTATTCTATATATGAAACTATCACAAACCTAAAGCTTAGCAAAAATCAACCTATGCACCTCACAAATTAATACGAAACATAACAATAAAGCCATGATTGATAAAATCTCACTAATCAATATCTATTCAAGTAGATGTGCATAGAATAGTATATGACATAGAAGCAATTCAATGAGGCAGAATTTATAACATTCAAGTAATTGAGAATGTAGGGGAACATAATCATAAAAACTTAACAAAAGGTTCTTATCATATGAACATGTAAGTCCTTATTAGGCGCTTGTTAAATGTACAATTAAACTATAAGAACATGTATCATAATTTGCAAATGAATCGTGGATTATGTGGCATCATGTGTACAAGTAACCTCTAAAATAGGTAGCAAGCAGGAGAGTTGTAATGACCCTCCAGGTTATTTTATGTGTTTTCCAAAATTTTTGGCGTGTAGAGCTTTTTTATAGCATACCCAAGTCGTTTATGACTTGCTAAAACTGATAGTTTAGTCATCGGTCCGTTCTTTTGGTTTTTATGCGAGTTTTTGTATTTTGGAGCTTTTGAAGTTTGAACGGTTGACTTTGGCTAAAACTTCAGGTAAACGACCTCTGAATGCAATTCTGATGGTTTCGTTGGCTCCAAAACATTGAGTTAGGTCTGGATTGACCTTAGGTTCGTGTCCTGAGGCTTCAAGACTCATTTCGAGAAGATCTCCGTTGGAAGTTTCAATATCTCCGTTGAGTCTGGAATGTCAATTTTGGTGGGGTAGCACTATTTGTTTGTGTCCACGTGATTCCGAATGAATCCCGAGTCCCCATCGGGACATTTTACAAATTCCAACTTGAGTTGATGCAGCCTTTACTGGTGCATCATACTCTTGCGCTTTGCATTTGCAGAGGTTACAAATGGACCATCATGTTCGCATGCCAGGCTTCACGTTCGCGTAGAGATTGGACCCTGACCTACGTGATCACAGATAGAGTCCTACATTCACGGACAAAGGTCAATGTTGACCCAATCCATTTGACTACCGTGTTCACGGACCTGAGGCCCAAATTCGCGGAGGTCATTTAACTAGCATTATACTGTGAGGGTCATTGGGGGAGCGTTGTGGACTCGTTTTTATGGTAAATTCTTGCCCTAAAACCTTTATTTAACCCATTGAATGGTGTTTCTTGAATATAGATGTTATGGGACTATTTTGGATGGGTTTTTGACCTCTGATTGTGCTCAAATTTTGAGCATAAGTTCCTTGAGCTAGGGATATATTGATGGGTTCAATTTCAGAACACAAATTCCTTGAGCTATTAGGGATCTAGTGATGGGTTCAATTTCAGAATTCCATTATTAGGTCCCATGGGCCCATTTTGACCCAATTTTGGGCCCACAATATGATATAGCAATATGGTATGATTCTTCTCATAGTGACGCGAAGTTTACGATGTTGATAGTACTGTCGCTTTTGAAGGATGTAGAGAGGAGGTGGATAGATCAAGGATGGTTCAAGATTGCAGTTCAGCTTCCAGGTAGGCTACCATGTTTTAGATTGTGGTCTATGAGATAATGCTTAGTATATATTGCATGTGGGTTGGGATTGTATATAATGGGTTAGTATTACTACCCTATTTCTATTTTCTTGATTCTCGTAGGAGCCTTAGACTAGTCTTGTCTCGCGAAATTCTTAGTTTAGGCTAGAAATTCCTTACTTATTGCTTAGTTTGGTGTTGCTATCCTCTTTGAAGTTGATGGTTGAGGCTTTAGAATGAGTTCTTAGCGATCCTTTAGTAATATATTGCTCCTTGTAGTAATTTCTATGGTTTGGTACCCACCGCTAGTGCATAGAACCTTTGTTGCTTGTTATAGTTGTAGGTTGCCATCAGTTGTACTTAGTGTTCACTTGAGTAGTACTTTCGGGTAAAGGTTGAGAACCTAGAGTTACTCTTTTGATTGTTTGGTCCTTTGTAAATTCCTTCATTTCTCGAGTAGTGGTAATCTTCTTATGATGCGATTTTTTAGTATGTTAGAATATCATTGGGCCTGAGGCCTTGGTTGAGAACCACCTAGATTTCAGGTTAGTTTTCTATGCTATGGGAGCGAGATGTTTTTGGTTATGTATGTTAGGTTGTTTAGGTGCTATTGTTTGGGTGCTGGTGATGACATGCATTTAATATGTACTGACCTTCATGTGTTTTGTGGTAAAATCCCCGTAAATGCATCGAATTTCACCACCATTATTTTGAGAAAGTATGGTTTTACACTTTTACTTGTAAACTGATTTTAATGGGAGTCATATACCACTTTTACTACATTGATAAATGTACTTTTGATATAAAAGAGA
>JAGDQO010001926.1:242500-357500 GCA_018342035.1 Solanum appendiculatum | reverse complement strand
GAGTAAAGTATGTAGTTGTAGCCATGTACCTAGTAAGTCATTTATGAGGAGTTTTTCCCTTATGTGTAGGCTAAGGAGTAATAATTTTGTGTGGATTTCATGATAGAAGGTAGAGGAATACTTACTAGTTAGGATGAGTTAGAGTATACTTTTACCAAAATGGAGTTTATATCGATGTGACATTGTGTTAGTGAAGACCAAGTATAGGTGTTGAATATGAGAGAAAAGTATTCATGAGGTGATAGATCTAAGCTAGGCTTATGATTTTTGAAGGTAGATCCCCATGGTATTCAGAGGGTTAAAGAACTAATCAAGAAATAATTTGTAGTAAATGGGTAAATAGTACTTAGGTTGTGAAAGGAAATGTGACGGTAATCTGTAAATAGGTAGACTGAAGGTAAAGATTAACTACTTATCATGAGGTCTTAGTGGGCGAGTGTTTCTTAATTTTACCTAGTAGCCATAAGTTAGAAAAGTATGTGACCAATTATATTGATATATGTGTTTAGTACTATACACTAAGCTTGAATTTGAGATGAGTATTGTGAATAAAAAGGAAGGAAACATGAAGGTGATGATATTAGTTTTTAGATTTGATCTTGTAGGTTTGACATATAGTAGGTAAATAATTACAGTGTTAGTTTACAATGGATGTAAGTGGTACAAGTGTGGTATTATGACCCTTAGATGATGTTATGCCCTATTTTTACCAAGATAGATAAAGCACAGCTTAGACTCTAAAATGATTAATTGTTGTATAGAGTCGCCACCTACTTTTTAAGGAAAAACAAGGAAAACTTATTTGATTATTGACATGCATGACTCACATTTTATTCTACGAAAACCAGTTTAGATTCTAGGTAAGTGTTCAAGTAATTCTGAAGGAAAGGTATTAAGCACCCCTCAAAATCCACAACTGTGAGTTCCGGCTAAACTCATTTTTTCAAATTGAGGAGGAAAATATAATAATGTACAAGTATAATAAACATGAAATATACACAAAGAAAAAAGTAAATCATAATATAAGAAACGATGTAATATTTGTCTGACATTA
This sequence comes from Solanum appendiculatum, assembly GCA_018342035.1. Lineage (NCBI taxonomy): Eukaryota > Viridiplantae > Streptophyta > Magnoliopsida > Solanales > Solanaceae > Solanum > Solanum appendiculatum. The sequence goes on along the minus strand of JAGDQO010001926.1, from coordinate 356,446 downwards.
GTGAGATGTACAATAATGAATTAAAAAATATCATTCGAATAACTTCCTCAAAAAGCCACTCTGGATACCTGTAAAGACACTTAGTAAAAATGTTAGTAATAAATAAAATATGAATAAAAATAAATGAATCAAATAATAACTAAAAATAAAAACCCGTCTTATGAACATGTGAGCCTTGAAAATTGACAGTAATTTCTTCATCGACCAATTCAACTTATAATGTATAAAATATAATACAACTTGAACTAAATTTCCGTCTTTTAAAATAAGAAGGCCTCAAAAATCGACGGAGATATTTTTTTCACTGGCCAATTCAACTTATGATGTATAACATATAATACAACTTAAACAAAATTTCCGTCCTTTAAAATGGGGAGGCCTCTAAAATCGATGGAGAGAATTTTTCATTGGCCAATTCAACTTATGATGTATAACATATAATACAACTTAAACTAAATTTTCTTCTTTTAGAATGGGGAGGCCTCTAAAACTGACGGAGAGATTTTTTTCATTGGCCAATTCAACTTATGATATATAACATATAATACAACTTAAACTAAATTTTCGTGTTTTAAAATGGGGAGGCCTCTAAAACTGACTTAGAGATTGTTTCATTGGCCAAAAGTATAATGCTTGCAAATGTTTAAAAAAATGTATATAACAATATTTAACAAAAATATGTAGATAAAGAGATATGTGAGGTGTTATGATCATGTTAGTACGAAAAATATAAAAAAAAATTCTTGTAAGTATAAACAAAATGTACACATATTTGTAAGGAAAATGAAGGACAGGTAGTAACAATGTAAATATTATTTATAAAATTTAAATAAAATAAATAATATATGCACAAGTCTAAAGATAATGTAATAAAAAGTAGAAACAATATACAAAAATGTGAGAAACTTTTTGGGCAATAAACTGTATCCCTCTTTAATGAAAAGTTTCCCCCTCTTATATATACAATATGTGTTTACGAAATATGTAATATATATATATATATATATATATATATATATATATATATATATATATATATGTATATATATATATATATATATATATATGTATATATGTATATATATATATGTATATATAATAATAATAATAATAATAATAATAATAATAATAATAATATAATATAATATAAATATTTAAATACTGTAAAATAAAATATGTGTGTTAAAGTGTTGGGAAGATGTAAGCGAAATGTATAAAAAGTATACGAAGAAATGTATGCAAAAATGTCAAAAAATAGACTATATGTGTGTGTGTGTGTGTGTAAAAAGTAAATAAAGAAATATAAGGCCAATATATATTAATAAATATAAAAGTAATGTATGAATGAATGTAAAAATAAGACATAAATAAATATAAACATGATGTATATAAATAAAAGTAAAGGCAATGTATAAATGTATATAAAAACAAATGCATAAGAAATGTAAAGTCAATGTATGAATAAATAAAGGCAAATGTATGAATAATGTAAACAAAAATGTATGAATAAATATTCAAAGAGAAAAATGAGGCTAGTTTTGCTAGTCTTTCTATGGAAAGAAAACATATGAAAGTATAGAGAGAAGAAAAGAAATGTATGTGAGGTAGTGTGGAAGTGTGTATGGAAAATGAGAGACCCCTCCCCCTTTTATAATACAAAATAACTCACTCTTTTGCCCAAAATATAATAAGCTTCCTCTCCTTGTCCCCTTAAGGCACTTTGACCATAAGATAAAAGCCCCAACCTATCCCCTCAAATATCAACTTTTAAAAAGGTGACGAGATATATCAACTCAAATGTCAACTTTTTAAAAGGTGGCGAGATCTATCACTTCAAATGTCAACTTTTTAAAAGGTGACGAGATCTTGATTTGATTGAGTTATTGTTCCGTATTTAAGAATAATTGTTCAGACTTTTGTATTTACGGACTGTGCTAAATATATAATTAATGTAAAAATATGTGTATCGAAATGTAATTATTAAAATAAAAAATATAATCGATATTTTGAAAGATGTATTGTGTTGTAAAGAATAAATTATGTACAGTGCTGTATTGTTTACGTGTGTAGATGACTGTAAAAATATCGTGACCATTAAAATTGTACAATGAAAATAAATTCCTATTATTTACGAAACTAAGAATAATTATCAATAAATATTAAAATGTGACAACATGACAATAAATTAATAAAAATCCTAAAATAAGGATAATTATCAATAAATTGTTAAAATGAAAGAAAATGCGTAAAAATTATATTTTGTGCTCTTCAACAATCAAAAGTCTGAAGACGTTATTTTTGAGCACGGAGAGCCAAAATTGGGTGTCAACAGTTTACCCCTTTTCGACTGAAGATGACGTAGAAGTCTTCGGGCGAAAATGTTGACACACATCCAATTTTTCTCGATGAAAAAAAAATTAGTTGAACTCTGGCTGAGAGTTACCTACATCCCCTAGGTTGCATGCAGATCAGGTCATGTATAGTTCGAAAGTTGAGACAAATAGCCTCTTTGTCTTGTTGCTTGGGGTGGATGACCCTGTGTCCTATTTAAAGGTTTCGCATGTTCTCGATGTCTCTTCCAAAATTGCCCCAGTAGGGAGTTGTGAGATGCCGAGGATGCAAGACTACACACTTGCTGGGGAGAAAGAATGATTACGTCCTTATAATGACGGAACCCTGCATAGAGCTTCCCACATATCTCGAGTTTCATGAGAATAATGTAGTTCAAAATACAAAGTTATAACAAATTTTGATTGACTCTAAAAATTTGCCCAGTTTTGAATCGTGACAACACTTTTTTCATTTGTGATAATGGTAGAAAGAATTTAGTACAAATGGAGGGTCAAACATGTAATGTAAAGGGTCTTCAATTGGCGGGACAACAAAAATGTAAAATCTTGTAAAATGTACTTGAAATGTCAAATACTCATATTAAAAGGTGGGTGCTTGTAAAATGTATTGAAAACATGAACCAGAAAGTGGATACATACGCTAGAAGGTGGGTGCCTGTAAATTGTATTAAAATACCCGCATTAGAAGGTGGGTGCCTGTAAATTGTACTGAAATATCCATATTAGAAGGTGGACACCTATAAAAATGTACTGAAATACCCGTATTAGAAGGTGGGCTCCTGTAAAATGTACTGAAATACCCATATTAGAAGGTGGGTGCCTGTAAAAGTGTACTGAAATACCCGTATTAGAAGGTGGGCGCCTGTAAAATGTACTGAAATACCCGTATTAGAAGGTGGGCGCTTGTAAAATATACTGAAATACCCGTATGAGAAGGTGGGCACCTCTAAAATGTACTGGAATACCCGTATTAGAAGGTGGGCGCCTGTAAAATGTACTGAAATACTCGTATTAGAAGGTGGGTGCTTGTAAAAGTACTAAAATACCTGTATTAAAAGGTGGGTGCCTGTAAAATGTACTGGAATACCTGTAGTAGAAGGTGGGTGCCTGTAAAATTTACTGAAATACTTGTATTAGAAGGTGGGTGCCTGTAAAATGTACTGAAATACCCGTATTAGAAGGTGGGTGCCTGTAAAATGTACTGGAATACTCGTATTAGAAGGTGGGTGCCTGTAAAATGTACTGAAATACTCGTATTAGAAGGTGGGTGCCTTGACTGAAAATAAAAATTCCTGTATTTGGAGGTGGGCGCCTTGAGTGGAAATAAAAATGCCCATATTTAATGTTGGGCGCCAAAAAACATGATTTTTTTTTTAAAAAAATTTGTGTTTGTGTTTGAAAGTAACGTTGAAAAGTGAAAAGATAGAGTCACGTTTTGACTTCAGTTGGTACCAACAATTAGTATTGTGCATAAGAATTCCACTATCTTTTCTCAGCTTACCGAGATCAACATCAAAGTACTTCACATAGTTTCAAGGGGTACCTCAAACATACCTAAGTGTTGACAAGATTTGTTCGTCTTGTTTCAAATAAAGATTTCGAACTAACATATCCTCATGTTTCAAGTGCCCTCACCACTAAGAAAGTCCTAATTTTCACACATTTGAATATTTTACTTTTAGGAAATTTGGAAAGTACGCTTATGCTCAAAAAAGATATTCATGCATGCAATCGTGATACCATAGGCTTGGCCCTCATGTAAGTATCCACTAATGTGAGAACACTTGGAATAGGATCGTGTATGACTTGTTATTGTCTTGTAATGTGAGCTTGGGGATAGGTAGGATATTATTTTGGATAAAAGTGACTAATTCTTCCTTGAACAAGCAGTGTATCTGTGCTTTTGACATTTGTTGCACGTCGACATTTGATCTTCTTTGTTGTATTGTCCCTTTCTTTTGAATTTCTTTTGTCTTCCTTTGAATCGTTTGTTGTTGGAGTCCTTTCCCCTCTTTTTCTCATAAATCTTTTTTTTCTTTTTCCCTTTTTTCGAAGTTTCTCCACCATTGTTGGAGATCTATTTTAAAATATTTTGTGAGGAGTTTTTGTTTCTTCTCTTTGAAGTCATCTTTTCATTTTTGTTCTTCTGGGACTTAGCATCTTTTACCTTTGACGTCTTTGATCTTGATTTTTTAATCCAAAATCGGCACGTCTTAGTGTGTTCAAGAAGGTTGGGCCAAGAGAGGGATAGTGTATTTAAGCACTCAAAGGGAATAGGCTAAAAATGTGGTTGTTCAAAGAAAAGGCTACAGGCTCAAAGGGGGGTGCTAGGGAAAATGTCAACTCAAATGTCAACTTTTTAAAAGGTGACGAGATCTATCACTTCAAATGTCAACTTTTTAAAAGGTGACGAGATCTTGATTTGATTGAGTTATTGTTCCGTATTTAAGAATAATTGTTCTGACTTTTGTATTTATGGACTGTGCTAAATATATAATTAATGTAAAAATATGTGTATCGAAATGTAATTATTAAAACAAAAAATATAATTGATATTTTGAAAGATGTATTGTGTTGTAAAGAATAAATTATGTACAATGCTATATTGTGTACGTGTGTAGATGACTGTAAAAATATCGTGACCATTAAAATTGTACAATGAAAATAAATTCCTATTATTTACGAAACTAAGAATAATTATCAATAAATTGTAAAAAGTGACAACATGACAATAAATTAATAAAAATCCTAAAATAAGGATAATTATCAATAAATTGTTAAAATGAAAGAAAATGCATAAAAATTATATTTTGTGCTCTTCAACAATCAGAAGTCTGAAGACGTTATTTTTTAGCACGGAGAGCCAAAATTGGGTGTTAACAGATGAGAGCAATGAAGTGTGGCTAAGTGTCAACAGATGCATAAAAATTCTGTGTTAATGCCTTCTTTCTATCGTTTAGAGCGTTCATGTAGCCACTCCAAGTCATTTATGACATGTTGGCACTGACTGTTCAGTCGCCGGGTCGTTTGTTTGGGTTTTATGCCCATTTTTCTATTTTGGAGCTTTTAACCCTTGAAAAGTTGACTTTGGTCATAACTTCAGGTAAACTACCTCATATGAGAATTCTGACAGTTCCATCAGCTCCGGAAAGGACAAATTAGGCTAGAAACATGATTCGCATGAGTCCCGGTGTTTCTGGTGTGAATTTGGGGCCGATTAGCTCTTTAGCATTTGGAAATTGGCCTAAGGTTGACTTTGGTCAACTTTCTTGGAAAATGCATTCAGATGAAAATTCCGTCGACGCGGTTAGTTTCGAAATGCCGAGTTTTGTCTAGAACGACCTTTCGAGAATTACCGGGAGCTTCCGATCAAAATCCGAGGCCCTTGGTAGAATTTGGCTAAAATGGCATAATGGGTGTGGGACCCACTTTTTGTCGAAACGACCTCATATGGAAATTTCTACTACGCCATTGAGTCCGGAATGTCGAATTTAGTGGGGTAGCATATATGGTTTATTTTCATCGAGTCCCGAACGAATTCCGAGGGTCCGTTCGGAGACTTTAAAAAAATAGCAAAAATCTGGTTGCTGGTGCAGACTTTTAGCGACCAGAAATTAGACTTTTAGTGACCAGAAATGGTCTTTAGCGACGAGGTTCGGGTTTTATAACCCAGAAATTTCAGCTTTCACCCTCATTTTCAAATACCGATTTCTCCCTCATCCGAGCTCCGATTTGAGTGATTCGAAGTCCTGTATGATCGTGGAGATTGTGGATACACAGTGGAGTGATCGGAATCTGTTGGTGAACACTCATTTGTTGTGAAATTTAGCTCGAAGCTGCTGCCATCAATTTATGATTTCTTCTTCATTTTAAATTTTGATATCTCGAGTTCTAGAGCTCCATTTTTGGTGATTCAAAGTTCCAAGTGTTCGGGTTTTCATTGGCTTAATGGATTTGAGGTTGGTTCTACGTGAAATATGAGGTAAACCCCTTATTTGGCCTATTTTTGTTAGTTTAGATTTGTTATTGTTTGGTTGATTGGGAGCGAATCCGACTCCTATTTGATAAACTAGTTTAGGATTAGTGTTGGGGGAAGGATTTAGGACCTTTTGACGGACTCAATTCCGGGAAATCCGGAGCGGGTCCCACTTGCCCGATTTTGACCCAAAAATTGGTTTGTCTCTGAATTTGTTAATTTTGGTGTCTAAACTACCGTATTGGCGTTGTGATTCTATTTTTTGTAGCGTGGAAGAAGTCTAAGGCCGTACAAAAGGGAATATCTCCAATTGAGTGACTTGGAGCGTGCGTGATAGGCTTTTTGGTAGGTTACAGCTTCCCTTTTTTCTAGACTGAGCCTTATTGTGTAAATGCTGGTTGATATTTGTGAATCTGGGGTGGTTAGTTTGTATTGTTTCCCTTGTTCCCCGATTTCCTCAGTTTAGAGTTGACTGTTGGGTTGTTATGAGCTAGTATCATGCTATAGGTTGGGCTGTTGATTTGAATTGCTGATATGCATGTTGTGGGGTATCTGTTGGTGGTTATCTGATGTTCATGAGTGGGTCCGAGTGAATCTGTTTGATTATTGACTGATTATTGTGATTCTGCCTTAGAATAGGCTGTGATTTATTGACATAGTCTCATGTACCTCGTTGACTTGAGTATGTATCCGACGTCGTTTCAGATGGACTAGATCCTTGTAGACTGATATAGCAGACTTGGGTCAGATTATGAGCCTTAGTATAGGCGTTTTCGTGGCTTTCGGACCTTCCGATTCTTTGCCCCTTATCGCTGGGATTTTTGGGATGCTGTCGAAAGATGTCGTTGTTGCGCCGATTGTCGGCTGGATTGTGTTAGGCTGGGAGCCTTTGGTTGGTATATATGTGGGGGCAGCGGCCCATGATGTTTAGTCTCTTAGTGCATTGTTTTTGTGGCTTATCCGATTCGTGACGGTTGGCTCCAATACGCGGCTGACGTTACTCGGTTATCACTCAGGATTTCCAGCGCTAGGCTGACGGGGGTAGGCTACCCGCTCCGGTCCGCAGCTGACTTTATACGATTGCAACCCGTTATTTCCAATGCGAGTCCGTGGAGCATATGCTACTAATCCCAGCTACGCAACCGACGTATCTGGTGGAACCAGTATTTCCAGCGTTAGACTGTCGAGTGTACATGTTTGTGCCAGTCCGGGACTGAGGTTGCCCGGTTAGAGTCTGACATTTTCAGCTTGTGACTGATGACTGAGCTGGGCTATGATATTTATGACTGAGCTGGGCTCTGAGGCTCTGATGTTTATGACTGAGCTGGGCTCTAATATTTATGATTGAGCGGGTCTCTGATGTTAATGATTGGGCGGGGCCCTGGTGTTGTTCTTGAGTTGGTTATTCCTTCGTTTCTGTAGAATTGCTCTTCTGTGTACCTGTCGAGCTTATGGGAGTCCGTTCAGGTTTTATTTAAACTTGCGCACGAGTGTGCCCAGCGGGTCTTATGGGGGGGCTCAGCTGGGTTTATTTTAGTTATTTCTTTGTGTTTCCTTTCAGCTTTTTCGTTTCCTGTTCTATTGACCTCTGTTTGTGTTGATTCTATCTTGTCCGCTTGTTTTTAGCCTTCTTGGTCAGTTGGCCTATGATGCCTACTGGGTACCAGTTGTTTTGGTACTCATACTACACTCTGCATTTATTTTCATGATGCAGGTCCGAGCACCAATTATCAGATTTTAGATCGGGCCGGGTGAGCACTTGGCGTTTTGGGATCACCAGTTTCCTTCTGTTTATATATTTTGGCTTGTCTTTTGTCTTCGAGACAGTTGTTTCAGTGGTCCACTTTCGGGACTTGTACTCTTTTTAGTAGTTCTATACTTGTGACTTCCAGGTTTTGGGAGGTTTTGTATATATTTAGTCTGGTTCGTTCCAGCTTTCGTGATTGCTCTTATAGTATGCTTCCGCTTGGTTATGGATTAGTTTCCACCCTTAGTTTCGTTACTGTTTAGTTTCGAGATAGGGTTTTGGCTGGCCTACTAGTGGGTTGGTAGGCGCCATCATGACTTGAGAAATTGGGTCGTGACAAATTGGTATCAGAGCGTCGTTGGTCTCACTTGTACAGAACTAGCATCTAGTAGAGTCCTGCGAATCGCAGCGGAGACGTCCGTGATTATCTTCGGGAGGCTACAAGATGTCCTTAGGATGTTGTCCTATCTTTGTATCTTTGTCGTGTGTTTCTGTCCAATTGATTTCTTGAAATATCACTTGTGTCCTTCTGTCACAGAATGGCTCATACTCAGAGTGGAGGTCGAGGTAGAGAGAGGACTTCGGAGCCGGAGCCGGAGCCTCGAGCAGAGCAGATTCCGCCTCATCCGGTGTGGCCGGGACCAACCCAGCCACCACCAGCTCCAGTTGTCGACCCAGATCTTTAGGGCATGCTTGCCCAGTTTTTAGGTGCTATTGGTAGTATGCTGCAGCAGCCAGCTCCAGCTCCAGCGTCAGTTCCAGAGCCGGTTCCAGCGCAGCAGGACCAGCCTGCAGTAGCGGCTCCAGAGGTGCATCAGCCGCCACCCCTAGTTGTCGTTCAGTTAGACCCTTTGGACGGGGTTATGCCTCTGCGAGAGCAGAAGATGCTCGGTGTGTTCGTTAGATTGTCACCGCCGAGATTCTCAGGGGCTGTGGGAGAGGATGCCCACATGTTTCTGATTACTTGCCAGGAGAGGTTGTAGACCTTGGGTTTAGTGGAGTCTAGAGGAGCAGACTTCACAGCTTATCAGCTGGATGGGCCAGCTAGACAGTGATGGCACTCTTTCATCGGGACTAGGCCTGTTGGTTCTCCACCGGTGTCATGGGAGAAATTTGCTGAGGCTTTTCTGGCCAGGTTTATTCCACGGAGCGTCAGGGACAGACTCCGTGATGAGTTCTGGAGATTGGAGCAGGGCTTCATGACTGTATCTGAGTACGAGGCTAGATTTTTGGAGTTGTCTCGTCATGCCGCCATGATTCTGCCTACAGAGGAGGAGCGGGTCCGATGTTTTGTTAGAGGGCTGAGACTGCAGTTGAGGATTGAGTCGCAGTCTATGTTGTCAGCGGGTTGTTCTTTTCTAGATGTGGTGGACCTTGCCTGCACCATTGAGCAGCTTCATCGCGAGGCCCACAGGGGTAGCGGCAAGAGGGCTAGGTCAGATGATAGCTTTGGTGGGACCCATCATAGGTCGAGGGATACACAAGATCGGAGTTATCAGGGAAGTCTAGTCAGCCATATGAGGCAGCGTTGCAGACTTCAGAAGGTGAGCAGCACCGTCAGAGTGGGTATAGTACCGGTTCGAGTCAGGGCCGAGGTGGGTTTTAGTCAGGTGCATCAGGTCGGGGTGGCCGACCTCCAGCGATTAGCAGGTCTTCACAGGGTTACTTCACTTGTGGGGAGCTTGGTCATTGGGCCAGGGAGTTCTCTTCTTCTAGATCAGCTTTACCAACTCCTCTGGCAGCGAGACCGGTTTCAGTAGTAGCACCTCCAGCTAGAGGAGGAGGTCAGCAGCAGGGTTCTCGGGGAGGCCCCAGGGGAGGCAGGACAGGTGGTAGAGTGGATGCGAGAGGTAGAGGTGCCCAGGGCCACTTTTATGCAGCTCCAGCTAGAGCAGAGGCCGAGGAGTCTGATGACGTGATCACAGGTACGATTCTCTTATGCCATCAGTCCGCTTCATCTTTATTTGACCCAGTTTCTATCTTTCTTATGTGTCAGTTTATTGTGTTCCTCGATTGGGAGTGAGTCCTGAGCCCTTGTCTGTGCCTTTGCATGTTTCGACCCCAGTAGGGGATTCTTTAGTAGTGGATCAAGTTTGTAGATCCTGTGTGGTGGCTATTCAGGGGCAGGACACTCTGTGGATCTTATTGTGATGTGTATGGTAGACTTTGATGTGATTCTAGGTATGAATTGGTTGTCCCCTTGTCGGGCTGTCTTGGACTGTTATGCCAAGATCGTGACTTTAGCTATTCCTAGTATTCCGCCGGTGGTGTGGCAGGGTTCTTGTAGTCGCACACCAGTTGGGGTGATTTCTTGTATGCGGGCTCAGAGGCTGGTGGACAGCGGATGTTTGGCATAATTTGCATATGTTAGAGATGTGAGTAGGGAGGGCCTTACAGTCGATTTAGTACATGTCGTCCGAGAGTTCGTAGATGTGTTTCCCGTCGACCTTCTTAGCCTACCCCCAGATCGGGACATTGATTTTGCCATAGACTTGGAGCCGGGCACTCGTCCCATTTCTATCCCTCCGTATCGTATGGCACCTACAGAGCTCAGGGAGCTCAGTGATCAGCTTCAGGATCTCTTGAGTAGAGGAGTCATCTGGCCCAGTGTGTCGCCTTGGGGTGCCCCAGTCCTGTTTGTGAAGAAGAAGCATGACACCATGCGGATGTGCATCGATTACAAGCAGCTGAATAAGGTGACGGTGAAGAACCATTATCCTATGCCTCGTATAGATGATCTATTTGACCAGCTCCAGGGTGTAGCCTTGTTTTCTAAAATTGATTTGAGATTTGGTATCATCAGCTGAGGATTAGAGCAGCGGACGTCCCCAAGACAGCCTTTAGGACTCGTTATGGTCATTATGAGTTCCTGGTGATGTCTTTTGGGTTGACTAATGCCCCTGCCGCCTTTATGGACTTGATGACTCGAGTGTTCAGGCAGTATTTGGACTCCTTTGTCATTGTCTTCATCGATGACATCTTGGTATACTCGCAGAGCCACAACGATCAAGAGCAGCATTACTGGTGGAGCGGTATGAGGAAAGACATCTTTGATTATGTATCCCATTGTTTGTGTTTCCAGCAGGTTAAGGCCAAGCATATGAGGCCTGGGGGAGAGTTGCAGAGGATGCCCATTCCTGAGTGGAAGTGGGAGCGCATCACCATGGACTTCGTTGTTGGGTTGCCACGAACTCCTAGAGGTGTTGACAGTATATGGGTCATCGTGGATCGATTGACCAAGTCAACATACTTCATACCCATTCATACATCCTTCCATGCTGAGAGGTTAGCCCGTATCTACATTCGGGAGGTCGTCCGTCTTCATGGTGTGCCTTTTCTATCATTTCAGACCGGGGCCCACAGTTCACTTCTAGCTTTTGGAGAGCATTTCAGGGAGAGTTGGACACTCATGTGGATCTTAGCACAACATTTCACCACAAACTGATGGTCAGTCAGAGCGCACTATCCAGGTACTTGAGGATATGTTGCGGGCCTGTGTTATAGACTTTGGAGGTCAGTGGGACCATTTCTTGCCCTTGGCGGAGTTTGCGTATAACAACATCTACCATTCCAACATCCAGATGGCCCCGTTGAGGCCCTATATGGTAGGCGTTGTCGCACTCCAATTGGTTGGTTTGAGTCTACGGAGCCTAGGCCGCATGGTACAGATTTGTTTCAGGAGTCCGAGCATGTGAGGTTGATTCAGGACAGACTCAGGATGGCTCAGAGTAGATAGAGTAGTTATGCAGACCGCAGACGTCTGCCGTTGAGTTTTGTTGTGGGTGACAGAGTATTCCTCCGAGTATCGCCCATGAAGGGCGTGATGAGATTTGGGAGGCGAGGCAAGCTTAGCCCCAGGTATATTGGGCCTTTTGAGATTTTGAGGGCAGTTGGCGAGGTGGCTTATGAGTTAGCTTTACCTCTAATATTCTCAGCTGTGCATCCAGTTTTCCATGTGTCGATGCTGCGCCGATATGTTCCAGATGAGTCTCATGTTCTCCAGTATGACACCGTTGAGTTGGACGATCCTTTGACCTATACAGAGGAGCCAGTTGCTATTTTGTCCAGAGAGGTGAGACAGCTGAGGTCGAGAGCCATTCCTGTGGTTAAGGTTCGTTGGAGGCATCGTCCAGTTGAGGAGGCTACCTGAGAGATCGAGCAGGAGATGCAGGAGCAGTTCCCCAGCTTGTTTGAGCCCTCAGGTACTTCTTAATCCTTACTTTTGCGGATGAAAGTCCTTTTAGTAGTGGATATTGTAATGACCCTCCAGGTCATTTCTGTGTTAATGCCTTCTTTTTATCGTTTAGAGCGTTCCTGTAGTGACCCCAAGTCATTTATAACTTGCTGGCACTGACTTTTTGATCGCTTGGTCGTTCGTTTGGGTTTTATGCCCGTTTTTCTATTTTGTAGCTTTTGAACCTTGAAAAGTTAAATTCGCTCATAACTTCAGGTAAACGACCTCAATGAGAATTCTGACGGTTCCATCAACTCCGGAAAGGCCAAATTAGGCTAGAAATATGGTTCGCATGAGTCCCGTGGTTTCAGGTGTGAATTTGGGTCCGATTAGCTCTTTAGCCTTTGGAAATTAGCCTAAGGTTGACTTTGGTCAACTTTCTTGGAAAACGCACTCGGATGAAAATTCTGACAGCGCGGTTCGTTCCGGAATGCCGAGTTTGGTTTAGAACGACCTTTTGAGAATTACCGGGAGCTTTCGATCAAAATCCGAGACCCTTGGTAGAATTTGGCTAAAATGGCATAATGGGTGTGGGACCCACTTTTTGTAGAAACGACATCGTATGGAAATTTCTACTACGCCATTGAGTCCGGAATGTCGAATTTAGTGGGGTAGCATATCTGATTTATTTTCATTGGGTCCCGAACGAATTCCGAGGATCCGTTCGGAGACTTTAAAAAAATAGCAAAAATTTAGTTGCTGGTGCAGACCCTTAGCGACCAGATATTAGACTTTTAGCGACCAGAAATGGTCTTTAGCGATGAGGTTTGGGTTTTATAACCCAGAAATTTCAGCTTTCACCCTCATTTTCAAATGCCGATTTCTCCCTCATCCGAGCTCCGATTTGAGTGATTCGAAGTACTGTATGATCGTGGAGATTGTGGCTACGCAGTGGAGTGATCAGAATGTGTTGGTGAACCCTCGTTTGTGGTGAAATTCAGCTCGAAGCTATTGCCATCAATTTATGATTTCTTCTTCATTTTAAATTTTGATATATCGAGTTCTAGAGCTCCTTTTTTGGTGATTCAAAGTCCCAAGTGTTCGGGTTTTCATTGGCTTTGTGGATTTGAGGTTGGGGTTTGATGGGTGCACCTCGTTCTGTGTGAAATCAGAGTTAAACCCCTTATTTGGCCTATTTTTGTTAGTTTTAGATTTGTTATTGTTTGGTTGATTGGGAGCGAATCCGACACCTATTTGATAAACTAATTTAGGATTAGTGTTAGGGGAAGGATTTGGGACCTTTTGACGGAGTCAATTCCGAGAAATCCAAAGCATGTCCCACTTTGCCTGATTTTGACCCAAAAAATTGTCTGTCTCCGAATTTGTTAATTTTTGTGTCTAAACGACCGTATTGACGCTATGATTCTATTTTTGGTAGCGTGGCAGCAGTCTGAGGCCGTTCGGAAGGGAAAATCTCCAATTGAATGACTTGGAGCGCGCGTGATCGGCTTTTTGGTAGGTTATGACTTCCCTTCTTTCTAGACTGAGCCTGATTGTGTAAATGCTGGTTGATATTTGTGAATCTGGGGTGGTTAGTTTGTATTGTTTCCCTTGTTCCCCGATTTCCTCAGTTTAGAGTTGACTGTTAGGTTGTTATGAGCTAGTATCATGCTATAGGTTGGGCTGTTGATTTGAATTTCTGATTTGTATGCTGTGGGGTATCGGTTGGTGGTTATCTGATGTTGCATGAGTGGGTCCGGGTGAATCTGTTTGATGATTGACTGATTATTGTGATTCTGTCTTAGAATAGGCTATGATTTATTGACATAGTCTCATGTACCTCGTTGACTTGAGTATGTATCCGACGTCGTTTCGGATGGACTAGATCCTTGTAGACTGATATAGCAGACTTGGATCAGATTATGAGCCTTATTATAGGCATTTTCGTGTCTTTCAGACCTTTCGATTCTTTGCCCCTTATCGCTAGGATTTTTGGGATGCTGCCGGAAGATGCCGTTGTTGCGCTGATTGTCGGCTGGTTTGTGTTAGGCTGGGAGCCTTCGGTTGGTATATATTAGGGGGCGGCGGCCTGTGATGTTTAGTCTCTTAGTGCATTGTTTTTGTGGCTTATCCGGTTCGTGACGGCTGGCTCCAGTACGCGGCTGACGTTATTCGGTTATCACTCAGAATTTCCAGAGCTTGGCTGACGGGGATAGGCTACCCGCTCCGGTCCGTAGCTGACGTTACATGATTGCAGCCAGTTATTTCCATTTCGAGTCCGTGGAGCATAGGCTACGCAACCGACGTATCTTATGGAACCAGTATTTCCAGCGTTAGACTGTCGAGTGTGGGCTATTTGTGCCAGTCCGGGACTGAGGTTGCCCGGTTAGAGTCTGACATTTCCAGCTCGCGACTGATGACTGAGCTGGGTTCTAATTTTTCTGATATTTATGACTGAGCTGGGCTCTGATATTTCTGATATTTATGACTGAGCTGGGCTCTGATATTTATGACTGAGCTGGACTCTGGTGTTTATGACTGAACTGGGCACTGATATTTATGACTGAGCGGGGCTTTGATGTTAATGATTGGGCGGGGCCCTGGTGTGTTCTTGAGTTGGTTATTCCTTCGTTTCTATAGAATTGCTCTTCTGTGTACCTGTCGGGCTTATGGGAGTTGTTGCTTCCAATTGCACACGCAAGTGTACGTGGTCGCAAAAGTAATAAGTGGCTCTTTAAGAACCGAAATATCGAACCCACAGAGACTTGTCAATTAACTATTTACTAAATTATACTAGTCTAATTATTTATTTAAGAGTGTCAAAAGAAATAAAAGAATGCAAAAATTAAATAATAAGATTAACTTACAGTGATTGGGACAATTCCAGGGCTGCAACATGCATAGGGTTTCGTGTATCACATATCATTTAATGAATTAAATACGGTTATCAAATTACTGATTTACAGGGTTGATTTTATGTTCATGATCTCTCGACCTCTAATCGCCTACTCCAACTAGCTGTCTAACTACATCGTTGAGCGGGGATAGGCAGTCCTAATTGGCGAGCATTTATATTTCATCCTGTTTCGTAACCAAGCGAGGTGTTCGTCCGGGCGTCACTCCTGAACACGAATCTAAACAAAGTTAGAACAAGCTCTTTGCATTCTCTGGTCTATCTACCTCTTCATATCTCGAGTCCAAGAATAGACAATTGATTTATTTCTATGGTGGCCTAGCATGAAATACTAAAACAAGAACACAAAAGTAATTTAAGCGATAACCAATAATTAATTCAAAACAATCGATGTTCAACAATTACCCATAGCCGCAGCCCCAAAACAAGGGTCTTTAGCTACGAATACCTAAGAAAAAAGAAAGAAGACAAGAACCCTATAAAGTATTTACAATTTTTCCTTACACAATATATCTCTCCGCAGTATCTCCAATAATTATTTCTATAGACTATTTATAGATGTAGAAAACCCTGAATAAAATAACTGAGTCCAAAACAAATTAGGAACCCAAAACCAAAACGGAATTGAATTCCTTTTTTTACTCGTGAAATCCCCTCACAATTTGACTGTCTTCGATTTCTTGCCGCGTGGGAATCCTTTAATTTGCAACAAATCGTTTGAATATGTATATATATAAATATAATATAATATTCAATTTAATCCATTAAGCTGCCTGCTTGATTTTCTTCTTCAACCTTCCATCTTTAATTCGTTTTAGCTCCAAACTTCTTCAACTTTACACCAATTTAATCCTACAAATAAAATACACTATTTAGCACAATCCATAAAATCCATGCTAAAAAAGGACAAATATAAATAATAAATATGAGGCAATTAATGATAAGAAAATATATTTTTGGCCTAAGATCAACACCCCACACTTAAACTTTTGTTCGTCCTCGAGCAAACATTAAAGCTCATTTCAAAAATCATACTAGGAAGCCATCACTTTGGTTGATACAAACAATTAGGCCATATTGAAATTTGAAAACATCAAGTACAATTTTCAATCATTATGCAAGATAAACAAATAATCAACAAAACTCTAACCTCCTAACCTCAAGGACGGACTTTGAACTCATCAAATTTAAGCTTGCTCACCTACTCTCGTCAAAGAAAGTTAATAACATCACCTATCTATCATGAAACAAGTGCCCTCACAAGAAGAAATAGTCCACACACTCAATTCAAAAGATTGAATATAAATTAAGGACTTCAGATCAAAGATCAAATCTCACACTCACAAATAAAATTCACATGTATGCTCAAAGAACCATATGCTTGCCCATTATGTACATCTCCATTAATTAAGCATGCTCGAATAAAATCAAATAGGACTTTTAAGGGTTGTAATGTAGGCTAGGGGACGGGTAGGAAAACTATATAATAGTGACTTACACTTCCCTAAGCACTTTGTATTTTTAGACTTCATCACCCATTATTTTCTTCTCTTTATTTTTAACCCTCTCTTCAACAATTATTTCACAAATAATTCTCATCATCTCAAGAATGATTCAATCATTTTTTTTCTTTCACAATAATATATTTTTTCTCAAAGAAATTTTTTTTTTCCTTTTTTTTTTCTTTTTCTTTTTAATGTCACATTCTTTCGAATAGGGCTTTTTTCATCACTTTGTAGCCATCATTGATTTCTTTTTCATTCAACCATCCCTTTTCTTTTCCCAGATATAACAATTGTAATCAGTCTATGCTACAGTGCTCAAGGAAGCAAGGTGCAAAAACTAGGGATTCAACAAAATAGTTAAGGGCAAAATATGGCTACCAACAAAAGGTTACAGGCTCAAAAAGGGCTAACTAGTGATATAATATCTGAAAAGGCTAAAATTTACAAGACAAATCAAAGAAAGCCTATTATCATCTCCTAAACTGAGCAACACTTTTTATTTCGCTTCAATAACATGCAGGGCAAGTTCTAGACTAAGATGCAAAACATGGAATAAGCAAATTCTCACCACACATGGCACAAGTATCAATCAAGATGGATCAATTCCACTTCTAAGAGAGACAAGATCATAACAAACTACAAAATAAAACAAGCTATAAACAAAGTCACGACCATGAACCTAAGTGTCAAAGAGTCTGCAATTTCATTAGCAATCAAGCATTCACAAGAACGTACTACTTAAAATTAGGCCTAAATAGCAAGTATCACACAACTCAAAAGGGTCTTTTCTTTTCTCTAAAAAATAAAATAAAAAAATAAAAATTTACTCCCTATCGGTTCAAAGGGACTATCCTCAGGAAAAGTACCGAAAACAAAAGCCGAGGAACCCACCTAAAAATACAAAAAGACTCGATAAAGCAGTAAAAACTAGGAATTCATTCCTCCACCCCACACTTAAAAAGATGCTATGTCCCCAAAGCATCAAATAAAATTTAAAACAAGGGTTAGGAAAACTCCCTGAGGCCTCTAGGCCTAGCTAGTAGCATGTTCTCTTAATTTTCATCAAGGGTCGTCACCCCACCCTTAAGCTCAAACGTGCTCCTTAGCTCCAAATTCTTGGGTACTCAGACTTCCCCTAATCTGCAAAAACAAGACCAAAAGAAAAGAAGAAAAAAATGACACTATATAAAATAATAATAATAATAATAATAATAATAATAAGAAGCCACACTACCAATTGGGTTGCCTCCCAATAAGCGCCTAATTTAACGTCGCGGCACGACCTAATTAAGTTCACCACTTTTCTTTCCACTTTGAACTTATGAATTGTACCCCTAACTTTGCATCAATTTTTCTGCTCCTCTCTAGGGGCGGTGGTATAAAGATAAAAGAACCAAGTAATAAATGTCGCATCTTGCATTTCTTGGCCCTTATGTGAGGAATGTCGTTTTGTCTACGTGGATTAGAAAACTTTAGGATGTCGGGGCCTTGTTCCTCATCTATAGTCAATTGTTTTGAATGAGATCCAAGATGCCTCAACTCCAAAGCAACATTATTTACAACATTCTCACTTTTGTACTCTTTCTCAACATTGACATTAAGGAATAAGGTATAGTTGAATGGTTGGAATTCCTCTTTTTGCTCCACTATCTCCTTCACATACTTGGCGTACTTAGGAATTCCCTGCAAAATATCAACCAAAGGGAGATTAATGTGAACTTGTTTAAGGAGAGACAAAAACTTACCGAAGCATTCGTCTTCGTTCTGCTTTTTGAACTTTTGATGAAACGGAGGGGGTGGTTTTATTTGAGGAACAATCCTCTCAACATTCGCATCTTGAACCACTTCTTTGGGTTTCTTTTCTTCTCTCACCGCCTCAGAACTTCTCTTCTTTGGAGCTAGTTCTTCTAGTTGTAATCCACTCCTTGTGCTCACCGCATTCAGTTGCCTTGGGTTAGGATCCGTGTCACCCGGAAGACCTCCAGGAGGACGCACATTGACTGCATTAGCCAATTGTGCGAACTGCCTTTTCAGATTTTTCTGCGCTAATTGGGTGCTTCTCAACTCTTCTCCCAACTTGTTGCTGATTTCTGTACTTAGCTTTTGGAACAACTCCTCCTTAGTCTTGCCCCTTGCTTCGCACCTTGATTATTTGGCTATTGAAATTGTTGTCCATTACCTTGTGGTATGTATTGGTTCTGCCCTTGAGCCTGATTTTGGTGTTGATTCTGATTTCCACCCCATGAGAAGTTGGGGTGGTTCCACCAACTTGAGTTATAAGTGTTCCCTTAATTCTACGTACCTCCACCTTTTTGGGCATTCCCCACTTCATCACCCCTGTCAACATCACAGATAATAGAAGAATCATAATAGGGGGGAGGAGGAGGGGAATAAGAGTTAGGACAACCATTCCAATTACCAAATTGACCACCACATATATGACAAATAGGACACTCGATATCCAAGTGGGGTTCATTACAATAATTACAAGGATACTTCTCACCCAACCACGATTTATCCCAATAAGTCATATCAATAAGAGTACCAAATTATTCAAAGGAAAAAAAATTAATTGTGTAGAAAGAAAAAAAATTAACTAAAAAAATTAAAAATAAATAAATAAATAAAAAAGAAGAAGTATAACCTAGAAGAATAGTTAATTTCTAAGTCCCCGGCAACGGCGCCAAAAACTTGTTGCTTCCAATTGTACACGCAAGTGTACGTGGTCGCAAAAGTAATAAGTGGCTCTTTAAGAACTGGAATATCGAACCCACAGAGACTTATCAATTAACTATTTACTAAATTATACTAGTCTAATTATTTATTTAAGAGTGTCAAAAAAATTAAAGAATGCAAAAATTAAATAATAAGATTAACTTACAGTGATTGGGACAATTCCAGGGCTACAACATGCATAGGGTTTCATGTATCGCATCTCATGTAATGAATTAAATACGGTTATCAAATTACTGATTTACAGGGTTGATTTTATGATCATGATCTCTCGACCTCTAATCGCCTACTCCAACTAGCTGTCTAACTACATCGTTGAGCGGGGATAGGCAGTCCTAATTGGAGAACATTTATATTTCATCCTGTTTTGTAACCAAGCGAGGTGTTCGTCCGGGCGTCACTCCTGAACACGAATCTAAACAAAGTTAGAACAAGCTCTTTGCATTCTTTGGTCTATCTACCTCTTCATCTCTCGAGTCCAAGAATAGACAATTGATTTATTTCTATGGTGGCCTAGCATGAAATACTAAAACAAGAACACAAAAGTAATTTAAGCGATAACCAATAATTAATTCAAAACAATCGATGTTCAACAATTACCCATAGCCGTAGCCCCAGAACAAGGGTCTTTAGCTACGAATACCTAAGAAAAAAGAAAGAAGACAAGAACCCTATAAAGTATTTACAATTTTTCCTTACACAATATATCTCTCCGCAGTATCTCCAATAATTATTTCTATAGACTATTTATAGATGTAGAAAACCCTGAATAAAATAACTGAGTCCAAAACAAATTAGGAACCCAAAACCAAAACGGAATTGAATTCCTTTTTTTACTCGTGAAACCGCCTCACAATTTGACTGTCTTCGATTTCTTGCCGCGTGGGAATCCTTTAATTTGCAACAAATCGTTTGAATATGTATATATATAAATATAATATAATATTCAATTTAATCCATTAAGCTGCCTGCTTGATTTTCTTCTTCAACCTTCCATCTTTAATTCGTTTTAGCTCCAAACTTCTTCAACTTTACACCAATTTAATCCTACAAATAAAATACACTATTTAGCACAATCCATAAAATCCATGCTAAAAAAGGACAAATATTAATAATAAATATGAGGCAATTAATGATAAGAAAATATATTTTTGGCCTCAGATCAGGAGTCCGTTCAGGTTTTATTTAAACTTGCGCACGAGTGTGCCCAGCGGGTCTTATGAGGGGCTCAACTGGGTTTATTTTAGTTATTTCTTTGTATTTCCTTTCAGCTTTGCCGTTTCTTGTTCTATTGACCTCTGTTTGTGTTGATTCTATCTTGTCCGCTTGTTTTTAGCCTTCTTGCTCAGTTGGCCTATGATGCCTACTGGGTACCTGTTGTTTTGGTACTCATACTACACTATGCATCTGTTTTCGTGATGCAGGTCTGAGCACCAATTATCAGCGTTGAGATCGGGCTGGGAGCTGTCAGTTCGGGAGACTAGGGTGAGCACTTGGCATTTTGGGATCACCAGTTTCCTTCTGTTTATATATTTTGGCTTGTTTTTTGTTTTCGAGACAGTTGTTTCAGTGGTCCACTTTCGGGACTTGTACTCTTTTTAGTAGTTTTGTACTTGTGACTTCCAAGTTTTGGGAGGTGTTGTATATATTTAGTCTGGTTCGTTCCAGCTTTCGTGATTGCTCTTATTGTATGCTTTCGCTTGGTTATGGATTAGTTTCCACCCTTAGTCCCGTTACTATTTAGTTCCGAGATAGGGTTTTGGCTGGCCTACTGGTGGGTTGGTAAGCGCCATCATGACTTGAGAAATTGGGTCGTGACACTAAGTCATTAGATTTACGAGAGCATTAAGTGGTGCTCCCGAGATCGTATGTAGTCAGATGAGGTTCTAATTAAGTTTATGATTTTCATGTGTACCTAGATAAGTATATTTGAGTTATCAATGTAGAGTAGGCTGATGTAAGCATTATTTATTACCCTTAAGAGTTTGGTCGAAAGGATCATATATAGCCTATGGTGAGCCTCTTAAATATGGTTCAAGTTTTCTCCAATTAGGTAGATATGAACTTTGAAAGACGGTATTATTGGGCTAAGAAGGAAAACTCAGACTATTAGGAGTTAGATTAATCGGCTTTATAAGCCAATGCGGGTAGCAACTATAGAAATAATTTTATAGAAGCAGAAAGAGGTTAAGATAAGTATCTCAAAATGAAGCCCTAGAAGGAATCATAGTACCTGCACATAGAGATTTTAATAGCCATGAGATTATTATTTCCCGAGTATTAGAGTAAAACGAATATTGACTAGTTTAGAGAAAATAAAATAGGTTCATAGACTTATAGTGTCATCTTCAGACCTAAGGGGGGGAGATGATAAGGTGAGGAACCAAGTCAATTTTTAAGAATCAAATAGTGATGTGTTCAGAAAGAGTTACAGTGTTATATCAATCCATTCATACTCTAGCGTATTCCTCAAAGTTTAGTCATTACAACATCCCATTGATACCTCTACTATTAGAATTGTGTTTATGACCTATGCTCATACACTTAAGACAAATTCACATCTATGCTCAGTTTTCCGAATGAGGGGCAAAAACTTTAGCCCATTGATCTCAATCTTACTCTATAAAGTTATGGATATCAGCCTCATGATATATATGAACCTATTCATATAAGCACTCATGTCTCATAGTATGCTTAGTCTTGCGAATTCATGACTTACTCTCAATGGCTAGCAACATCATGATATGTCATGCATATTCTTATATCATAGTTCTCAGATGAATCGTGCTTATGATCTTTCACCCTAAAGTTTTTCCAGTGATCCTTTAAGTTTGTAGAGTGATGTTGTTGATAATAGTTGTATGATGATAGATAGTTTTCAAAAGCAATTCAGCCAGATAAACAGAAATTCAGTTACCTCTTAAAGAAGGTATTATTTTTCACATTAAAAAGAGAGTACTATTTTTCGAAAAGTATAAAGAGATTTCAGAAAGATTGTAGATAGGATCGTACCGCAAGACGGACAACTCTTCACTTGCCTCAAGAAGTTTTTTAGTGGATCTATCAATTCAGTTGCGTTTTATACTCCGACAAGGTATAGGGTGACTCTGGCAATATGGTAAGACATTGTATCATCACGAGGCTCTTAGTGATGGTTGTCGGTCAGAGAAACTCTCCAGTAAAGTAAAGTAAAGTATATTTTTATATAGACATTTCATTCAGTATTTACTATTATTGCATTCCTACAGTAAGAGCTTAAATGATTTTCATCATGATTTATACTATATTTCAGTTGAGTTATTTTCAGCCTTTCAGTTCAGTTATTTGTTTTATTCATCCCTATTACATACTCGTACATTAAATGTACTGATATGTCATTCAACCTGCATCATTTCATGATGTAGATTCATGTACTTAAAATCATCAACATGAATTCCGTTGAGATCACATCATCCACTCGTTAACTTTTGGTGAGGCCTCCTTAGTTTCGAAGGACTCTAGTTTTATTATTTGTTAGTAGTAGCGCTTTGAGGTGCTGTGAGTCTTGTCCTGACACCTATGTTTATATAGTAGAGGCTTCATAGATAGACAGTCTTGGTCAGTCTTGTAGTATTCAATTTAAGATGTTTTATTTAAAACATTATAGTTAATACACAGTATTTTCAAATAACTTTGAGATTTAATAAAATGTTTTTAAACAATTGTTCACTTTTAATGCTTGTGTATGCTTGATTTAGTCTTTCGCTTAGTGGTCAGCCATGACAAAGGTTCACTTGGGGACCAACAATGGTTCTCGAGTGTCGGCCATGTCCAGAGTGTAGGCTCGGGGCGTAACCGTGGTACCATGATGAAGTAGATCCAAGAGGATCGATTATGCAAGTCCTAGATCGAGACCAGACAATATATATGAACTTCTCGATTCCTCTATGGGTCCCTTTGTCCCTGTGACCCACCGAATAGGAGGAGGGGTGTCATGGGTCCTACCTGGCATGCCTAGGGCAGAAGGTAGATGTATATATTTTTTTACATGGAACTTAATAGTGGCGGCACTATTGGTTTCTGTTGCATAATTGGTATTCATATGCATCGCCTATCACCAGTATAATTGATTGTTGTTTGCACTTTCTGGTCATATGGGAGGCGACTGGTTATGTTTGTTATTGTGTGCCTTTCGCCCTTATATAAGCTCAGCGAGGTTATTGTTTGATTATGATTGTGTTATTTGTGATAGTATGATGGTTTGTTTATATGATAGGGTTAGATTCACCCTTTGTTTCCCTTTATTTGATACTCTTAGATTTAGTTGGATAGGACTCACCATTTGGCCATTATGATGCCTTGTGGTGGTTACTACTAGTATATCCTTGGTTAATTGGCTTCAATAGTAGAATAATTGTTGTGATTAGGTTATTATTGGGCTAGCACCTCTAGGATCGTTCCTTTGCCTCGTTACCTGCTTCTTTTATCATACTTCTTCATCTCTGTTTACTTTTATTGCACATTCTCTTTGTTTTAGCTACTTGTAATTTATATTCCTTCCCTACTGCTATTTATGCTTATTTTCATCTATGGAGCTAGTCGGCCTATGCCTAGTGAGTACCACTTATTGGTACTCATATTACATGTCTGTATCCTGCAGATCATAGTATGAGTTCTTGCCGTTGACTTGGGCCTCATGTGGAGTAGTTGTGGATCGGAGACTTGGGGGCAGCTCCTGGCATGCAGAATTGTCCTTTTCCTTGTGTTTTGGTTGGACTAGTCTTTATTTTATATTTGGAGATGGTTCTGTATATTTGTATTTACCTTGTACTCCTATTTTGATTGGTAGCTCGACTACCGACTGATACCAACTCTGGTATATATATATATATATATATATATATATATTATCTCTCTTTCCTTTATTTTGATATTTGTTCCTTACTTTCTATATGTTTTTTTTTCTGCATAGTAGCTCGTTACTTTTGATTCCAGACTATGGGTTCAATTTACTTACTGGTGGGATGTTAGTAGGTGTCATCATGACTTAAGATTTCGGGTTTTGATAAGAATTGACTATAATCTAAAACTTTTTGAGCAAGCTCATAAGAAGGAAGGATGCATAATTGTTTTAAACATGAACACTCAAGGAGCCAAAAAAAACATAGAACATATGAGTGCTCAATTATGACACATATCTATAACACTAAAATCGATTACTTATACACTTATAGTCTCCACACAACTAAACATTTGACCCTTGAATGCTAGTTCGTTACCTTCTATACATATGATTTTGAGACATATAACATGTAGGAAAGTAATCTACAAAACATATCATTTTCATTATGTTATAGAAAACATTTTTTAATATGCTCTCAATGAATCTCTGATGCATAAGAACACATATCTGAACAAATGTTCTTATGAGACAATTAACATGTAGACAATTCTTTAGGCCATTATTTATATAAGCACATAGCTGGTGAGAACACATAATATATAAGCAATAGACTAGGCAACAAGAATCTTATGGACATACAATCTATAGTACAAGTAGCATCTAAGTAAATAGTCTAAAATGGACACATACATGCAATCACTGAGCTATGAAGACAAGTGTCCCAAAAGCAAATAAGTTATACTCTCAAAACAACTACATTTGCATCTTACAAATAGTTTATCATATATAATATAAGTGATTAAACTTAGAGTCTTGAATTATGGGAACTTTGGAAAATGGATAACACTTAAATAATACCTACGAGGCATGTCTCATATAAACATGTAACTTATAAGGTCTATAACATAAAAAATATAACTTATGAAATGTGAGTGTTTTGTAACACCTCGGATTCGGAAAATAAGGAAAAATGCAGATTTTGGGTTACAGGAATGACCTACGGCTCCCACCTACGAATGGTAAAAGCATCTACGGACCGTAGATGGGATCCGTAGGTAAGGAGGGAGAGGAGGTTAAAATTTAAAGGAAAAAGTTGTGACCTACGGTGGCTATGAATGGTCCGTAGGTAGACCTACCAATCGTACATGGGTCCTGTTGATTGATGGTCAAAAATCATGTTTCTGAATCAACCTACCGTTGACCAGGACGGTCCGTAGTAGGACCTACGGATCGCAGGTCTAAACCGTAGATGAGGTTTGGCAGTTATGTTTTAAAGGACTTTTTGGTCTTTTTTCTAATTGATTAATGCCTAAACTAGGTCATTTTGATCCTAATCCTAGACCTTATATAAGCCTTTTAAGCCTAAAATCTAACTATTCTAAATCATTGTTCAAATTCCCCCAAATCCCTCCAAGTTTTTCCTCCAAATTTCTCTCTCTAAAGCTTGAAGAAAAAGCCTACGGTTTCAAGATCAAGTCTCCAAATTCACCATTGATTGTGGGCTTTTGACATCAAGGTATGATAGTATTCATCGATGGAGTCCTTTCCTCCATAAGATTTTTAAATTCTCCAATTTTACAAGTTACTATCTCCAATTGAAATTAGAGTTTTATTCAATCTAATGGGTTCTTATCAATTATGATTCAATTGATTGTTTTATGTCTTTTTATCCATGAATTGGAGTAATTACATATTTTTAAGTTGAATTCACATGAAACCATGCATGATCCATGATTTCTAGACTATGATCATATGATGAAGCTTTTGAACTATGAAAGATGAATTTATGAAGATATGCATGTTTCCTAACGGAATTGATATAAATGATATAAAGTCGCTTTGAGGGTGAAGCATCAATATTGTTGTTGTTGTGAAAGGTATTTCTCACATAAAGGATTCATAAGATTGAAAGGATTTCTCATCTAAGTTGAATCAAGACTAAGGAGCTATCCTAATGAACTTTAGCTTGGATTGGCTACTAAATTGTGCCTTTCCATGTATACTAAGATGATTATGATTAATGACTATTTCGTGCTTAGCACCGAGTGGACACGCGGCGATTGCTTGTGTCCCATAACTATGTGCCACCATAGGTTTGTCTTAGATAGACATTAGCTAGTGGATCCACTTTAGCTCAAGTTCATGGTCCTTACCTTGGCAAGTAGGACAATATCTTTTTGGTGTGGAATAGGCATCGGATTCCATGTAATTGTTCACATGGTCTATGTCGGTTAAGGCTAAACTTCCCACAAAAATGAATTATTGCTACTTTCTAAAAGTATTTCAAATGTGTTTTATAAGATGATTAGCTTGCACTGACCATGGTTATGATTTATGTTTCTTAACATGTTATTTTATGATTTAGATTAGTCATTGCATGTCATGTAAAATCCCTTTTAGCATGATTTCACATCTCTTATGCATCGCTATCATACTTGGTATATTCCATGTACTAACGCATACTTGTGCCTACATTGTCTCACTAATGTAGGGCTTGACGACTCTTCTCTGTCCATTCGTGGCTAGTTGATTGCATTAGAGATTTGAAGATTTGGTAAGTCCTCATACTTTGAGGACGATGTCACTTTTATAGTTTTTATGTCATTTCAATTTTCAGACTTTGTATGAGTAATGCCACAAATCCCTTCTATTGATATAGTAGATGGCATATTGAGACTTATGTTTAGACTTCCGCTTGTAAAAGTCTTTTCTATGAAATGATACTTTTAAACTCTTCTTTTTCTATTATCTTGTATAATGTATGCTAAGTGGCTTGTGTAAGGCCTCTCGAGGTCTTATACGCCATGTCACATCTAGGAAGTAACTTGGGTCATGATAAACTTGGTATTCAGAGCACAAGGTTTAGAAAGGTCCTAGGATGTCTCATAAGCCACGTTGAGTAGAGTCTTGTTAATGAGTGTGAAGCGCACCACATAAATGAATGAGAGACTATAAGATGTTTAGGAAATTCTACTTCTTTTATCATTCTAAAGTCGTGTGATAGAGTGTAACTCTATATGTCTCTCTCCTTACCCTATCCGATGCATTTCAGGATATGGCCACTCGAAGGACATATGCTAGAAGAAATGCGGGAGAGAATGTGGAATGAGAAGCTCCTCAAGTTCCGGTCAACCCTTTGGCCGAGCAAGTGACTAATGTGGAGTTTAGGGCTATTTTCTAGGTGTTGGCTCAAGCCATGAAGGCCCAAGCCAATAGAGATGTTGTGGTGCCCGTGAACCCAAATGTGGGTACGGTGGCAAGTAAAGTGAGGAACTTCACTAGAGTGAATCCTCCGGAGTTTCATGGTTCCAAGGTTGAGAAAGATCCTCAAGAGTTTATCGATGAGGTATACAAGGTTTTGATGATCATGGGTGTTAAGCCGGTGGAAAAGGAAAAATTGTCTGCTTATCAACTTAAGGGTGTTGCTCAAGTTTAGTTCAACCAATGGAATGAAGAGAGGGTGGTTGATGCGGGTCCCCTTGATTGGAAAAAGGTTAAGGTTGCTTTTCTTGATTGGTTCTTTCCTCTTGAGATGAGGGAGGCAAAGATGCTTGAATTCATCACTAACCTTCGTCAAGAAAACATGAGTGTGAAGGAGTATGTTTTGAAATTCACACAATTGTCTAGATATGCTCCTACTATGGTTGTTGATCCTAGGGCAAAGAAGAGTAAGTTTGTTTTGGGAGTATCTGAGTTGGTGGTTAAAGAATGTCGTACCGCTGCTTATCAATGATATGGACATTTCTCACCTAAGAGTTCATGCTCAACAAATCGAAGAGGAGAAACTTCAGGAAAAGTCTAGGGAGGCAAAGAGAGCTAAGACCAGTGATGGTGACTTTTCATACTCAAGGTCCGATAGACATGTTCATTCTAAATTTCGACAAAGGTTTTTTGGTCAAGGTTCCTCTAATACTCTGGATTTTAAGTTAAAAAAGGAAAGGGTGTCTAACCCCAAGCCTTAAGGAGGAGATGGTGGTGGATCTTCATTATCTACTTGTGCTAGATGTGGAAGAAAGCATGAGGGTAAATGTCTAGCCGGTTCCAATGCATGTTTTGGTTGTGGCAAGGCAGACCATAAGATAAGGGATTGTCCCTCAGTTGCTAAGAAAGAAAGAGATAACCATCGACGAGCTCAACTTTACCCTTCATCAGGTTCTAGTGGAAGTCAGAAGCAAAACATATTTTATGCACTTTAAACTCGTCATGAGCAAGAGGCTTCTCCCGATGTGATTATCGGTATGTTGAAAGTCTTTCATCTTGATTTTCATTCTTTGCTTGATCCCGGTGCTACCTTATCTTTTGTGATGCCATATGTGACTATGAGGTTTGATGTTCTTCTGAATGTATTGATAGACTTTTTTTCTGTCTCTACACCTATTGTTGAATCTATTATGGCTAAGAGAGTCTATAGAAGTTGTCCCGTCTCCTTACCTCATAGAGTCACTCATGTTGATCTTATAGAGCTTGATATGGTAGACTTTGATGCTATTCTTGGTATGGATTGACTCCATTCTTGTTAGGCTTCTATTGATTGTAGAACACGAGTGGTTAAGTTTAAATTTCCAAATGAGCCAGTTCTAGAGTGGAAAGGGGGAAGTTTTATGCCTAAAGATCAATTTGTTTCTTGTCTTAATGCTAGAAAGATGATTTATAAGGGTTGCATATACCATTTTGTTTGGGTTAGGGATATGGATTCTGAAATCCATATCTTTGAGTCGGTCCCCATTGTTAATGAGTTTCTGGAAGTGTTTCCCAATGATTTATCCGGTGTTCTTCTCGAAAGGGAAATAGACTTCAATATTGACCTTCTCCCCAATACGCAACCTATCTTTATTCCTCCTTTCCGAATGGCTCCGGCAGAACTTAAGGAATTGAAGGAGAAATTGAAAGACTTGTTGGATAAGGGTTTCATCCGGCCGAGTATATCTCCATGGGGTGCTCCAGTTTTGTTTGTTCGGAAGAAAGATGGTTCACTTCATATGTGTATTGATTATCGACAATTGAATAAGGTTACCATCAAGAATAAGTATCATCTACCAAGGATAGATGACTTGTTCGATCAACTCCAAGGAGCGAGTTACTTCTCTAAGATTGACCTCCGATTAGGCTATCACCAATTAAGGGTAAAGGAAGATGACATTCCGAAGACGGCTTTTCGAACTCGATATGGTCATTATGAATTCTTGGTAATGTCGTTTGGCTTGACTAATACTCTGGCCGCATTTATGGACTTGCTGAATAGAGTTTTTAGGTAATAACTTGACATGTTTGTGATTGTGTTTATCGATTATATCTAGATTTATTCAAGGAGTGAGGATGAGCACACTAATCATTTGAAGATTGTGTTGTAAGTCCTCAAGGACCAACAACTCTTTGCAAAGTTTAGTAAATGTGAGTTTTAGTTGAGATCCATGGCTTTTTTTTGTCACATTGTTTCCGGTAAAGGTATTGCGGTAGATCCTAATAAGACGGCTGTGGTTAAGAGTTGGCCTAGACCTTTATCCCCGTCAGATATTCAAAGTTTCTTGGATTTGGCTGGTTACTATAGAAGTTTTGTGGAAGGATTTTCTTCGATTGCCTCTCCATTGATGAAATTGACCCAAAAGAAAGCTAAGTTTGTATGGTCTGAAGTGTGTGAGAAGAGTTTCCAAGAATTAAAAAATAGACTTACCTCCGCTCTGATATTGACTTTACCGGAAGGATCCGATGGGTTTGTGGTTTATTGTGATGCTTCAAGGGTCGGACTAGGATGTGTCCTTATGCAAAATGGAAAATTTAATTCTTGCGTTTCGCGGCAACTTAAAATGCATGGAATGAACTATTCTACACATGATTTGGAACTAGCGGCGGTTGTATTTGCTTTAAAGATGTCTTTACTGACCACAAAAGTTTGCAATATGTGTTCAAACAAAAGGATCTAAATCTTCACCAAAGGAGGTGGTTTGAGTTACTAAAGGATTATGATATGAGTGACCTCTATCACCCCGGCAAGGCGAATGTGATGGACGATGATCTTAGTCTGCTATCAATGGGTAGTTTTGCTCATATAGAGGATGATAAGAAGGAGTTGGTTTGAGATATTTATAGATTGGCCTGGTTGGGTGTTTGGTTGGTTGATTCTACTAAAGGTGGTGTTATGGTTTATAATGGTTCTGAATCGTCATTTTTGTCGGATGTGAAAGCCAAGCAAGGTCTTGATCCGATTTTGGTTGATTTGAAGGAACCGGTGCTTAAAAAGTCCATTGAGGCTTTCTCCCAAGGGAGAGATCGTGTGTTTCGATATCAAGGTCACTTGTGTGTTCTCAATGTCGATAATTTAAGGGAGCAGATTTTATTGGAAGCCCATAGCTCTCGATATTCCATTCACGTGGAGCCACCAAGATGTACCATGACTTTCAGGAGGTCTATTGGTGGAATGGGATAAAGAAGGATATTGCGGAATTTGTGGTTAACAAGTGAAAATGGAGCATCAAAAGTCGGGAGGTTTGTCCCAAGACATTAGCATTCCTACTTGGAAGTGGGAAGATTTAAATATGGACTTTATTGTTGGTTTACCTCACACCCGGTGGCATCATGACTCAATTTGGGTTATTGTGGATCGTATGACGAAATCAGCTTATTTCATTCCCGTCAAGATTTCTTATTTGGTGGAGGACTATGCTAAGTTGTACTTGAGGGAAATGGTTAGTTTGCATGGAGTACCGTTATCCATTATCTTCGATTGCGGTACCCACTTCACTTCTCAGTTTTGGAAATCTTTCCAAAAGGGCCTTGGCACTCATGTTAAGCTTAGTACAACCTCTCATCCTCAAATCGATGGGCAACAAAAGCGTACTATCCAGACTTTGAAAGATATGTTGAGAACTTGTGACTTCAAGGGTAATTGGGATGATCATTTGCCTTTGATTGAGTTTGATTATAATAATAGCTACCATTCGAGCATTGGTATGGCCCCATTTGAGGTTCTTTATAGTAAGAGGTGTAGATCTCCTATAGGTTGGTTTGAAGTTGGTGAAGTTGCTTTGATAGGTCCCGAGTTGGTACATGAGGCTATGGAGAAAGTTTGGCTGATTAGAGAAAGGTTGAAAACGGCTCAAAGTCGACAAAAGTCCTATGCCAATGTTATAAGAAGAGATTTAGAATTTGATGTTAATGATTAGGTTTACTTTAAAATCTCACCCATGAAGGGTGTAATGAGGTTTGGAAAGAAAGGGAAGCTTAGTCCCCGTTATGTGGGCCCATATCAAATTTTGAGGTGAATTGGTAAGGTTGCTTATGAACTTGAATTGCCTAATGACTTAGCATCGGTGCATCTGGTTTTCCATGTCTCTTTGTAGAAGAAATGTGTTGGCGATTCGACATCTATTGTACCATTGGAGAGTCTTGGTATAAAGGAGAGTCTTTCTTATGAAGAAGTTCTGGTTGAGATTTTGGACCGACAAATTAAGAAGTTAAGGAATAAGGAAGTTGCATCCGTGAAGGTTTTATATGGAGGAATCAAAGAGTTGATGGTACTACTTGGGAAGCCGAGGCAGATATGATGTCCCGTTTGCCCCATCTCTTTCCCTCCTATCCTACTCTAGCTAGAGGTATTTAGTTCCTCATGTTTCATCCTCATGTCTTAGTCATTTTTATGTTCCCCCATGCATGCATGCTCATAAAACCTTGCTTTTAAGATTTTGATTTAGCTATGATCGATTTCTTCATGATTATGTGCATTTGAGTATGACTTGCATGGATACCTTATGAAATGATGTTTTGAATATGTTTAACTAGGAGTTGATGTCTCTCCTTGGTTATGTGTTGTTGATGAAATCACATTCTTGTTGGATTGTTAGATCTTGTTCCTACTCTCCTTATGTTGCCTTGACTTCCATTCGAGGATGAATGTTCCCTAGAGGGAGATATTGTAACACCTTGGATTTGAAAAAGAAGGGAAAATGTAGATTTTGGGTTGCAGGCATGACCTACGACTCCCACCTATGGTTGGTTGAAGCATCTACGGACCGTAGATGGCATCCATAGGTAAGGAGGGAGAGGAGGTTAACATTTAAGGAAATAGTTGTGACCTACGGTGGCCATGTACGATCTGTAAGTAGACCTACCAACCGTACATAGGCCCTGTTGATTGATGATCAAAAATCATGTTTTTAATCTACCTACGATTGACCAGGATGGTCCGTAGTAGGACCTACATACCGTAGGTAAGGTTCGACAGTTACTTTTTAAAGGGCTTTTTGGTCTTTTTCCTAATTGATTAATACCTAAACTAGGTTGTTTTGATCCTAATCCTAGACCCTATATAAGCCTTTTAAGCCTAAAATTTAACTATTCTAAATCAATCTTCAAATTCCTCCAAATCCCTCCAAGTTCTTCCCTCAAATTTCTCTCTCTAAAGCTTGAAGAAGAAGCCTAGGGTTTCAAGATCAACTCTCCAAATTCACCACTGATTATGGGTTTTTGACATCAAGGTATGATAGTATTCACCTATGGATTCCTTTCCTCCATAGGGTTCCTAAATTCT
Source organism: Solanum appendiculatum (assembly GCA_018342035.1). Taxonomy (NCBI): domain Eukaryota; kingdom Viridiplantae; phylum Streptophyta; class Magnoliopsida; order Solanales; family Solanaceae; genus Solanum; species Solanum appendiculatum. The sequence goes on along the minus strand of JAGDQO010001926.1, from coordinate 323,640 downwards.
CCAATTTTACAAGTTAGTATCTCTAATTGAAATTAGGGTTTTATTCAATCACATGAGTTCTTATCAATTATGATCCAATTGATTGTTTTATGTCTTTTTATGCATGAATTGGAGTAATTGCATGTTTTTAAGTTGAATTCACATGAAACCATGCATGATCCATGATTTCTAGACTATGATTATATGATGAGGCTTTTGAACTATGAAAGATGAATCTATGAAGATATGCATGTTTCCTCGTGGAATTGATATAAATGATTTAAGGTTGCTTTGAGAGTGAAGCATCAATGTTGTTGTTGTTGTAAAAGGTATTTCTCACATAAAGGATTCATAAGGTTGAAAGGATTTCTCACCTAAGTTGAATCAAGATTAAGGAGCTATCCTAATGAACTTTAGCTTGGATTGGCTACTAAATTATGCCTTTCCATGAATAATAAGATGATTATGATTAATGACTATTTCGTGGGATTTATGCTTAGCACCGAGTGAACAAGTGGCGATTACCCGTGTCCCATAACTATGTGCCACCATATGTTTGTCTTAGATAGACATTAGCTAGTGGATCCACTTTAGCTCAAGTTCATGGTCCTTACCTTGGCAAGTAGGACAATCTCTTTTCGGTGTGGGATAGACATTAGATTCCATGTTATAGCTCACATGGTCTATGTCAGTTAAGGCTAAACTTCCCACAATAATGAACTAATGCTACTTTCTAAAAGTATTTCAAATGTGTTTTATAAGATGATTAGCTTGCACTGACCATGATTATGATTTGTGTTTCCTAACATGTTATTTTATGATTTAGCTTGGTCATTTTATGTCATGTAAAATCCCTTTTATCATGATTTCACATCTCTTATGCATCGCTATCATACTTGGTACATTCCATATACTAACACATACTTGTGCCTACATTGTCTCACTAATGTCGGGTTTGACGACTCTTCTCCCTCCATTCGTTGCTAGTTGATTGCATTAGAGATTCGAAGACTTGGTGAGTTCTCATACTTCGAGGACGATGTCACTTTTATAGCTTTCTGTCATTTCAGTTTTAAGACTTTGTATGGGTTACGCCCCAAATCCCTTCTATTGATGTAGTAGATGGCCTATTGAGACTTATGTTTAGACTTCCGCTTGTCAAACTCTTTTCTATGAAATGATACTTTTAAACTCTTTTGTTTCTAATATCTTGTAAAATGTATGTTAAGTGGCTTGTGTAGGGCCTCTCGGGGTCTTATATGCCATGCCACGTCTAAGGAGTACCTTGGGTCGTGACACGTATAGTCTCAAACATGTTAGCACATAATTATGAGATCAAGAGTTTTAGAAGGCAGGTAATATATAAGTAAGTAATTTGTGAGCCATGTAGCATGCTAGTTTCGTCTTATAAGACACATAATGTATAAATAGTTTCTTTGCAAAGAATATGACTTATCAACGTGGAATCATTTGACACATAATCTGTAAGTAAGTGATCTAAAATGCAGATAGCATACAACCAATTAGTTGGTTATGCATGCAAGTACTCAATGATCGAGTAAGCCTCTATTGACTAGCAACTTAGTCTTGATAAACCAACAATCAAACTCTTATCAGATCAACAAAAAAACCTCAATGGAAAATAAGTAAACCTTGACAGGCTAACAACTAATGTTACTCCCAAATAAATTTAACTAGGACCCATACTATAACTCATAGGATCTAAATGACATATTCGTTGTTATGATATTTCATATTTTTATTCTTATATACGCATATATACATACTTACCCTGCATAGTTCTCTTAAATTGTCTTATCACTCCAGAAGGATATACCAAATAAAATTACTATCTTACGACCCTGCCTCTAATTAGTCGAATAACCCTCAAGAATTAAACAAAGTACTATATGATTAACCAATGAATTAGTAGGCATGGTAAAAATAAATTAAATAAGCCAAAGGTAAGATTACATGATGTGAACTGATGCGTCAGAGCAGCTAAAACTACAACATAACACTCTTATAAAGTAAGATCTCATAATATTGTTTCTAGTAAGGACTCAGAATAGGGGGTCCCATTATAAACTATCTTTATAGCGACAAGATAAATTTAATACATAATAATCTAGAAGATAACTTATTACATATATTTAGCTACAAGTACTTATCAATTCAAATCTATAGAAACTATATGACAGGGTGATTTGCCAACATCTTCTAAAGAAAACTCACAAATAGTCAAGAATATCAATCATTCTTAATAATTTGAATACACGGAGAAGTGTGAAGCAGTACGTCTAAACTATGATCAACTATGAGAATAAAATCATCATAACAATTATTTCATTGACATTTTATACAACCACCGATGCTGCAGAGTATATATCGCGATGAGTGTATATATGTCAACACATCATGTAACATCGCGATGAGTTTATATATATATATATATATATATATATATATATATATATATATATATATATATATAAAAAAATCAATATTATTAAGAACATTTTATAATAATTATGCATGTAATTTATTTTTCTTATTTTTATTTTATGAGATAAAAATATATAATTAACTGTATATTCTAACTTAATACTTTCTTTTAGACAAGATGTCAAATGTATGTTCCTTTTATACCTCATGGTGTGGTGCCTCAACTTGACTTTTCACTTGCTTGGGGGTGACACCATCTTTATCATACCTCTCCACCATAATATGTGAATTATCATTCGTAATCTTAAGGTTTATAGAATTGTTACACATGTGTCACTTCGTAACACACCCTTAGGTTTAGTATTTAAGGGGTCATTTGGTGGAGTGTATTAGCAAAAATAATGCATGCATTAGCTTTGTGTATTAGTAGTACCTTGTTTGGTACACTTCTTCATGCTATGTATAACTAATGCTTACATTAGTTATACATTCTGTTGTGTTTTGAGGAGTGTATTACTAATACTATAGATTTCTAGATACTAGTAATGAAAAGGGATTTAATATATGCATTAGCATGGTTAAAGATCCAATTACCCCTCAAAAGTACTTTTACATTTTTTCCACCATAAATGTGGAGGATATATTTATAAATAAATATTTTTATAAAATTCATACTATTTTTAATACACCAAACCAAACAATGCATAAGAAATAATATATGCATAACTTATACAAGCATTGTTAAACTATAGCCAACACCTATTCCTCAGTAGTTGGTGGGGCTGAGGCCAGCCCAGACGCCACCCGCACCTATAGTTGCACTGGGACTTTAGACAGCTGCACAACTTCTAGCAATACATAGAGGTATGCAGCAGACTCCAGCACCAACCATCCAAGACCCTGAAGTGCAGCTTGTCACATTTGCTCCCCATCTCGAGGTGCCACCAACCCCTATAATTGCTCAACTTGCAGTAGTTGAGGCTGCCATGACAGTTGAGGAGAAGAAGATGCTAGGTATATTCTTGAGATTGATTCCTCCTAGATGTTCAGGGTTGAAAGAGACGATGTCTATGAGTTTTTGACTAATTGCTAAGAGATTGTACACTTTGGGTCTAGTTGAGTTCAGAAGAGCAGATTACATAGCGTACCAATTGACACACCAACCAAACAGTGGTGGAGGACGTTCATGGAGTGCAGACCAACTAGTCCCCTCCTTTGACTTGGATACAGATTTTTGAGGCCTTCTTGACCAAGTTTATACCTTATAGCTTTAGAGATAGGTTGAGATATCAGTTCTCCAGGCTAGAGAAGAGGTCCATGACTATGTTTCCATGAGCTCTCAAGGCACGCTACTATGATTCTACCTACTGAGGCGGAGAGAGTTTGATTCTTTGTTCAGAGTCTGAGACTTCAACTTCGTATTGAGACAGAGTTTTTGGCATTAACAGATAGGTCTTTACTTGTTGTGTTTAACCATGCTCTAACTATGTAAGAGATCCATCATGAGGCCCGTGGGGGCAGTGATAAGAGGCCTCAATATTAGGGTGGCTACGGTGGATATCAGTTCTGAAGTAGGGGCTATTCAAATAGAGGCCAACAGATTTATAAGCATCAAGGGAAGTCTAGCCGATCTGTTCAAGCATCATTTAAGACATCAGGTCCTAGTGATTATAGCATGGGATGACTGTTGCAAGGTGCATTTTATAAGTCTCCAAGTTGTGGTGTCCAGGGTAGATCAACGAGTTTTTCACATCGGGCTTGGAGAGATAGAGGTTTCTTTGATTATGGAGTGGTTGGTCACTATACTGGAGATTGTCAATGAGTTTTCAATGTCAGCCTTAGAGAGATAGACGTTGTTTTGATTATGGAGTGGTTAGTCACTATACTAGAGATTGTACCTACAACGAGACAAATATGCATTCTTCTCATACCATGCAGCCGACTAGAGCTGTAGCACCCCCGATCAAAGGTGGTGCTCAGGGTCGTGAGGGTGGTCCCTAAAATGCTCGGGAGGTCCACAAGCAGGTAGAGCGAGTAGTAAATATGGTGTAGCACCCCCGATAAAAATATTCATCCCAAAACCTTGTAGGCATCTGTACAAAACTACTATAAAGACAAAGTACAAGACAAGACATATACAAATAAATAGAGTGTCTCGGAACAGAAAAGACTAGTCAAATATACAAAAGGAGATGAATCAACTCTAGATGCCAATAATCTCACCTAAGTAAGTCACCTAAAAAGTAGCAATAATTGTAAAAACGGTCCATAAGTGGCGTAAGGAGTAACTAGGGTCAATTCTAAGTAATCTAATCTAGCTCTTCTAAAATGGGGGCTTTCCCTTCCGTAGTAGCCTCTGAATTATGTCACACTATCAAATTAGTGATCTAGACATCAATATGAATGAATCGATACCCATAGTCTAACAAAGAACCTCATGCCCAAAATTAGGTCAATAATCGGCCTATGAGACCCATACATGGAATCACCCAATTGACTCCATCTATAGGTTCTAATGTGCTCAAGAAACTTGTGCCCAAACATTGTGCACATTTTGAGTTCAAACAAAGGCCAAAACAACACTACAACAAGAACACCCAATTCAAGAATAGAATGGAGAAATTAATAAGACTTATGGGTTTTGAAGCAGGAATGACGACACCAACAACACTACTAAGTTATTTTAGCTCAAACTCAAAAATCTCCCAAAGAAATATCCTCAAGCCGAGCGCACAAGTATTCTTCTCCTCTATAAAAAATGAGAGAAAAGAGAGATATAACACTTAGTGACCACCGCCTCAGCAGATCCGAAGTCTTTGGAGGGACATCACCAGTGTAGAAAAGGCCTCGCAAGAGCGGAGGTCAATGAGAACCACTAACTTTGTGGAACCGGAACCAAGCCCATAGGAGCAAAATCGTTGGATCCATTAAGCTCCACATGAGTGACTGCACGTCACCATCCATCAATAGTGCGGTCAGCTCATTACCGTAATGGTTCCATCGAAGCGATTCAAGCTCTACGGGAATGGTGGAACCAACAATTGTTGTGCCAGTAGAGTTGGAATAAAATCCAGTCTCAAATGGACCCTTAGAATTCATCCAGAGTCCCCACAAATGCAAATCGAATATTCAACCAAATCTGAAACGACATTCAAGACTTAATGGAACTATTGCAACTTCCGATGGATGTTATTTTAACAAAAAGTGGGTTCCATACTCTAAGCTCTATTTTATCTAAAAGCCACAAGGTAGCACAAAATGAGCTCGAAGTCCTCGAGACTTGAACCAAAGATCCCTCTAGACTAAAATTAATGTTTCGAAGTTGATGAAACCATCACAATTATGTTCTGAGATTATTTACCTAAAGTTTTAACCAATGTTAAATATTGAAACTTTAGAAATTGTAAAACATAAAAACTCGCATAAAAACCAAATGATTTGCCCGATGACCGTCTTGTCATCCCAGTAAGTCATAAATTACTTGGGGAAGCTATAGGAAATCTCTTAATGCCAAAAGTAGGAGGAAACAAAGAAAATGACCTTAGAGGGTCATTACAACATCCACTACTAATAGGACTTTTGTCCCCAATAGTAAGGAGTCAAGAAGTACTTTAAGGCTCGATAAGGTGAGGATATTGAGCTCGCAAATCATGCTCGGTCTCCTAGGTAGCTTCCTCAACAGGTAGCCTCTTTGACTGGATGGTGTCTCCAATGTACCTTAACTACTCGCATATCCCTAGAATGCAAACACCTGATGTCGCTAGCTAAAATAGCAATTGGCTCCTCCACAAAGGCCAAACGGTCATTCAATTGGATTGAATCCCATCAGAACACATGGGACTTCTCAGGAATGTATCGATGGACCATAGACACATGAAATATTGGATGAATAGTAGAAAAATAAATGGGCAAAGACAACTCATAAGAAATATCTCCAACTACTCAAAGGATCTCTAAAGGCCCAATGTACCTAGGCTAAGCTTGCCCCACCTCCTAAATCTCATCGTGTCCTTCAAGGGAGACACTTGGAGGAAAACATGACCACCAATATCAAAGGTCAAAGGACGATGTCTACGGTCAGCATAACTCTTATGCCTTCTCTGACTTTTTGTAACTTGTCTTGAATCACATGAACCCCACCCAATGCCTTCTAAATCAAGTGTGTACCATATGTCCTAGGTTTCGAAGCTCCAAACCAATCAATCGAAGATTGACATCACCTATCATACAATGCACAAATGGAGCCATCTGAATACTCGAATAATAACTATTATTATAAGTAAACCCCACCAAAGCCAAAAACTTACCGCACTAACCTCCAAACTCAAACACACAGGCTCAAACCGTATCCTCTAAAACTTGAATAATCCATTTTGACTGCCCATTAGTTTGTTGGGTAAATGTTATGCTAAGAACAACTTGAGTACCCAACTCTCCCTAGAAGGTCTCTAGAAGTTAAAAGTGAACTAAGAGCGTCTATCTTAGATAATAGATAATGGTATCCTGTAAAGACGAACCACTTTCTGAACATATATATGGGCTAACCTCTTAGCACTAAAAAAAGACTGAATGGGTAAGAAGTGAGCAAATTTGGTCAATCGATCCACGATGACACAAATACTATCAACACCTCTAGAAGTCCATAACAAACCTAAAACAAAATCCATAGTGATCCCTTCCCACTTCCACTCGGGAATGTGTAACCTCTAAAACTCACCACCGGGCCTCAAGTGCTTGACCCTCACCTACTGATAACACTTGCGATAAGACACATAGTCTATTACATCTCTCCTCATGCCGCTCCACCAGTAGTGCTATCTCAAATCTCTATACATGTTAGATATGCCTGAGTGAAGAGAATATCTAGAGTTGAGAGCCTCCTAAGTTCTAATTAAATCAAGCCCCCAACTCTAGGAACACAAATACAGTCACCAAATCTCAAAACACCCTCGAAGTCTAAGGTCAACTCTCCAATGTCACCTCTCAACACCAACTCATGAATAACCACCAAACTCTCATCCCCAAACTATTGAACATGAATATGCTCCAATAGAGTGGAACGAGCCTCAACATAGGCTAGAATCCACCTAGGATTGGATATATCAAGTCACACTAACCTATTGGATAAGTAATTAATGTACAAAGGAAAATGCCACTTTAAAACTGAAAGGAAAGTTAGACTCCCCATACTCACTGCCTTCCAGCTCAAGGCATCTGCTACCAGATTTGCCTTGCTTGGATAGTATAAAATAAAGAGGTCATAGTCCTTCAGAAGCTCAATCCACCTACATTGCCTCAAATTAAGGTCCTTATGACTTAAAATATACTAAAGACTCCGGTAATCTGTGAAAATCTCACAACAAACTCCATACAAGTAATGCCTCTAAATCTTAAGCATGAAAACTAGCACTGCAAACTCTAAGTCATAAGTGGGGTAGTTACGCTCGTGCACCTTAACTTGCCTTCATACATAAGCTATAACACAACCCTATTGTATCAAAACATAACCCAAACCAATGTTGTATGCGTAATAATACACCATAAATCTCTTGCCCTCAACTAGATGAGTAAAAATAGGAGATGAAGTGAGAAACTCCTTGAGCTTCAGAAAGCTCGCATTTCACTTGTCAGAACACTCAAAAGTAAAATCCAATCTAGTTAGTATAGTCAATGGCGCTGCTATAGAAGAGAAAACCTCAACAAATCATTTGTAGTAGCCTACCAACCCAACAAAACTCTTAATCTTTAATAATAAAGTGGGCCTAGCCCAATCACATGTTGTCTCAATCTTCAATGGAGTCTACCATGATCCCCTCCTCGGAAACCATGTGTCCCAAGAACAATACAGACTCAAGTCATAACTCGTACTTTGAAAACTTTGCATATAGTATAATGACCCTCTATGTCATTTCCTCTGTGTTTTATATCTTCAACATTTAGAGCTTTCCTATAGCTTTCCCAAGTTATTTATTACATATAGGAACTGACATGACATTTATCAGACAATTCATTTGATTTTCATGCAAGTTTATATATTTCAGAGCTTTTGAAATTTAAATATTTGACTTTGGTCAAAACTTTAGAAAATTAACCCAGAATGTAATTTTGATGATTCTATTAGCTCTATAACGTCAATTTTAGTATAGATGTCTTTTGGTTTGGGTCTCGAGACTTTTAGAATCATTTTGAACTACCTTATGACTTTTTGTCAAAATAAAGCTTTGGGTGTGGAACCTACTTTTTGTCAAGTCGACCTCTGTTAGAAGTTTGGACATTTCTATTGAGTTCATATTGTTTAATTTGGTGGGATAGTATTGTGTTTTGTATGAGTGGGGTTTCGAACTAATCCTGAGTACCCGATCATGTCCATTAGGACTTAGAAAATTTTGGCTAGTGCCAAATTTGCTAGTGTAACTGTTTTAGTGGCTCAGGACCATTTTTGTGGCTCTGGATCGCTTTAGTGGTAGCCTCTTTAGCAACCTTAGACCACTTTAGCAATAGTTCTCTAGTGAGGCTTCACTGATTCTGTGGTGACCGCTTTTGTGTTCATTTAGCCGTTTAAGCATGTTATATCTCTATCTTCTTCTTCATTTTCACAAATGAGAAGAAGTGATTGTGAGATCATTCTTGGGCAATTTCAATGGGATTTCAGTGGTTTGACATGGTTTTATCTTAGGAGTGTTGTGGGGGTCGTTGTTCACGCTTCACATCCCATAAGTCTCGATGATTTTCTTCGTTTTAAGCTTGAATTGTGTGCTCTTACCTTGTTCGATTGTGGGCTGTTTTCAAATCCGATTATGCTCTGATTGTGCCTATTTTTTAGGCACAAGTTTCTTGAATTGGTGTGGACCAATTGGTGGAATCAATTTGTAATTCTCGCACATGGTCCCATGGGCCCATTTTAAACCCAATTTTTAGGCCCAAGCTTTCTTATGGCAATATGGGTATTATTTTGTTAGTGTTGATGAGTTGATCGCTAATTTGATAGTGTTGCGCCGTTCAGAGGATATTTAGAAGGAAAAAGCCTAATTTTAGTTGATTTGGAGCGCACGTGTTCGACTTTGAGATAGGCTACGTCTTACTGATCTTAGACTTGTCTTGTTGATTTCTTTATTATGATGAATTTCTAGTTTCTTGATTGGGTTAGCTAGCATGATGCTTATTGACTTTGTTAGCCTTGTATTGGGTTTATTTGGGAATAGTAATGCATATTCTTGTAGTATTGTTTTTATTGCTCTGTGATCTAGTTATAAGTTAGAACTTCCTTATTACTGCTTATCTAGGTGCTTAGCCTAGGTTTGGCTAGTGTGTGCCTTAGAATTTAGCATTGATGGCTCGTATGGCTCAGAGTTGGGTTAAATGTAACTCTTCAGGTTGAACTTTGACCTTTGGAAACCTCTTTTTGGTATTGTTATTGGCTTCTTGGGGATTGTTTGGTGCTTAGTCTTGCCTTAGAAGATTAGTTATACTTTTGTGTGATTGGGTCCCCTGATGTAAGATTCCAGAAAGGATCGGCTCTGGTGTTATGGCCTTTCGATGTAAGATTCTGAAAGTGACTAGCTGTTCCAATCTAAGATTCTGGGAGAATCTAGGTTCACAGTATGTATTCCAATGTGAGATTCCGAATTGGTGAGCTATTCTAATGTAAGATTTCGGGAGATGCTTAGCCTTGTTTGTGGCTTTTCGATGTAAGATTTTGGGAAGGACTAGCTTCTCCGTTGTAAGATTTCGAAGAAAGCTAGGTTTGTGTGGTTATCTCGAGGTTAGATTCCAAGAATGACTGGCGCTTTCGATGTAAGATTCCGGAAGAGGCTGACCTTTTTTGTGGCAATCCTGATGTAAAATTCCTGGATGAGTTATACATTATTCGCAACTATTACGATGTCAAATTCCGCATAGTCCTTACTTGAGTTCATGGTTGATGTCCTTGATTATTTCTGATACCGCTCTTCTTTTAAATTAGTTCTTGTGTGTACTCGTTGGGCTTGTAAGGGTCTGGTCGAGTTTATTTCCTCTTTTTTGTCTCTTGTTTGCACCATCTGGGCTTATGGGGTCCAGTTGGGTTTTTTCAAAATATTTGCTCAAGATGACAAAGAGTCATGCTAATAACGTGTTATAAAAGAAAGACTATAAAGTCAATGCACCGGAGAAAAGTATATAGGGAGACTGATATATTATTCAACTTCAAATTGATGTACAATAAACTAAATGATTTCCTATTTATAGAAGAACAAAAGGTGTTGGCAAAGCTGCTTGTAAGCTGCTTATAGGAACCTGCTTGTAAGTAGCTTATATAAACTTGCTTATAAATATACAATGAACTAAATGACTTTCTATTTATAGAAAAACATAAGTTGTTGGCAAAGCTACTTGTAAGCTACTTATAGAAACCTGCTTACAAAGCTACTTATAAGCTATTTATAGGAACCTGCTTGCAAAGCTACTTATAAATTACTTGTAAGTTGCTTATAAGAACTTGCTTATAGAGCAGCTTATAAAAGTTATAAATGGACCATCCACTATTAAGTGTATTCGCAACACATATTCTTACTTATCACTCAACATAAATGAATATATAATAACAAAATTAAAGAAAGAATGGAGAAGGAATTGAAAGATAGACCCTTACGCATTAGCTGTCAAGTAAAATGTGAAAATCATTACAGACTAAAAACTAAAAAACGCTTAATTGTATTTTGTTACCTCCTTTAAATTTTATTTATCCAATATTCTAAAAATAGATTTTCACTTTTAACGTATTAAAAAAAATAATTATTTTTTTCATATTTTAGTCTTAACATTAATTACTTATTTCCTAAATTATTTTTTAAGACATAAACTAAACATTTGTTGATATGGACATTATATTAAAATTCTCATATCAATCATTATCTCTTAAGGGCATGCAAAGTCTAAAATAAACAACTAAAAAAATGAACAGAGAGAGTTTTCTAATATATAGAAGCGGCCTCAAGCACCTCTCGATTGTCCTGTCAGCGCACTTTTGAAGCTAAATTAGTCATTTAATGGTTATTCTATTATTATATCTTGGAGTAATATTGATAGACAAACACATAGGCTTATATTTAGACAGATGAGTAGTCAGGATCACACTTGTCTCTGTTGTCTAAACTTATCATTTTCTAAAAAAAAATTATCTCCTAACCAATCTCCATGATACTGTTTTTTCCTAACTTTTTATGTATTGAATCTCTTCATTTTTGGTTGAATTTAGCATTATTTATCTTCTCATTATGTGATTATTGTATCATATATGTCATCTTTGATAGCATGATCTATAAGTGGCTAGCTTCTTTATTAAAAAAAAATAAAACCAGAAGGGCTGGCACTATAAGTGCTTTTTTCTTCTTCTTTAAATTAGTTTAATTTAAAAGTTCATAATTCTTTTAACTCGTGAAACAAAAAGAGCCACACCTAGACTTCTATTATGCGTGTCTAATTCCATAATGTACCTTACTAGCAAAATCTACCTCTATTTGCAGTTAAAATATCCATTTTCAGTATAATCCAAATATATATTCTCCTAAAAAAGTATATGTTAGGTTATTTTTGGTCCAACTTTTATAATGTCTTTTTCTACTTTCATTATCCAATGAGAACTGTTTTTAGAAACCACTTAGAAGTAGATAGGAATATACAAATGGTCACCTTCTAAATTAAAGTATATATTTATGGAATCATATATATGGTACTCTTTTAAAGTTGGATGGCTTAGGACATATTGGTGTATGATTAATTGTTACATGCCCACTATATATTAAAAGTTGTGGATCCTTTTAGTTTTTTTGTTTCCACAATGTGACGCACATTGTATATAATTATTAACTTAGAATGGACGATCAAAAGTCAATTCAACTAAGTTAAAAGGACTACATCACATCATTTGGTGCTAGTTGATAAATAATTCTAAGATATTTGTTGAAATCTTGTTTTGCCTTTGTACATTACTCCCTCTGATCTTTTTTTAGTTAGTAGAAATAATTGATTCAAAATACTTGTTATTATAAAAATGGAGAAAGATTAATATATGATAAATAGAAGAATAGTAATAAAAATTGAAATCAAATAAGGATAATTTAGTCCAATTATATTTTAAATGAATATTATTCTTAAGGGTGTATAAAAAAAAACATGACAAATAAAAAGGACATTGCATTTCATTAGAACCTAATTAGTTGAGCAGTTGCAATATGTTAGTGCTAAATGACATGCAATAGAACATCTTAAAGGTGCAATTTTCTTTATTTATCACTCATCTTAATACTTTCTTTCAATATGCACATCAACAATTAAAAAATATATATTTGTCATTGTCATTGTCCTGTCTTCTCTCTATTATTTCAATGAGAGAAATAATTAGCATATTTGCCAATACTATAAGTCATCACAACCTTGATGAAAATTAACATGCATCTTATAATGAGCTATATTTAAAAAGGCTAGTTTGTATTTTAACTCGAAACTAGTTGTCATGTTAAAAAAAATCCATTTTGGTCAAGTACTTATATTGCACAAATGACAATTATAATTGCAATCGTGTCAATTATGTAACTAATTGGATTGGACAAGTTTATGGAAAAATTGTGTTTGATAATCGTATTGCTTGAAATGATTTATAGATAGGGGTGTGCAAAAATCGAATCGAAAAAAGTGTTATTGGTTTATTGCTATTGGGTTATTGGGTTAATGGTTTTTTATTGGTTTTATAAAAAAAATTATCCGGTTATTGGTTTGATATTGGTTTTTAATATTGAGTTATTGGGTAAACCAATAACTCATTAAGACGATAGAAATTTACTATTTTTACCTGTACATAAATATTAAATATTAATCTCAATACCTTACTAGTTATTGTCTTTGCCCGTTAGCCTTCAATTCACACTTCACAGTGACTTTGAGTTCACTACTTCACATTATACAAAACATCAAAACTTAAAGTAAGAATCATATTCCTCTTAATTTCTCTTGGTGTAACACTTGTATAGTTCTTTTCATGTTAGTTATTATTGTTTTTATTTCATGAGCATTTGTAAAGTTACATTATTGTCTTGTCGTGTCAAATTTGTTAAAGATGTCACATATTTGTTTTATAAGCATTTTCTTATTGGTTTAATCGAAAACCGAACTATTAATGACTAAAACCGATAAAAAATATCTTATTGGTTTGGTTATTGGTTTAGCATATTTATAAATCAAAAAATCAATAAACCAAACAGATAATACATAAAACTGAATCGAACCGACCTATACACACCCCTATTTATAGAGTTCTATGAGTGCATTATAATCTTTCTTCGAAACATAATTACTTCGTTTGGGATAATACATAATTTGAAATCATTGGGCTACAATATCTCATTGTGTCAACGGTGTCCAAAATATGTTATGTAATCACTTCGTATATCATTTTAATATATAGTATTTTTTCTGACAAAGAGTGTCCAATTGGACACCCTGACATGCACGTGGCTCCGCCCCTGTGTGACCCATTATTTATTTGAGTTGAGAGTAATACAACATGCTTTAAAATTGTAGGTTTACATTTTATGCATTTATCACCATAATTTATTCAGACATAATTAATACCCACATTTTTCTAAAATCATTCTGTTCCAAACAAAACAAAAAAAATGTTTCACATCCTTTTATGTTTACAAGGCTCCAACTGAACACAAAAAATAATCAGAGCCAACTCCAAATCATATTTACCTTTATAAGATTTCTACATACTCTTATACTTTGTAGTACTAATTTAAATGTAGTTTGTATAAATTAAATATGCAATATAATTAGGAAAAATTACTAAAGTACACACTTTTAAATATATTATTTTTCATTTGTTTCTATATCTTTTAAAAATAACTAAAATCTCTTATTTTAATAATGTATCCTTGCTTGTATTAATGTATCCGCGCTTTCATTAATGTATCCGGGTTGAGTTAATTTTAAGGGATTATTGTAATTAGAAAAAAAATAGGGATAGATAGTAATTTCATCTTTACACTATGTGATTTATGTAACTTATCCATATAATTATATAGGTAGAGAAAAATGGACCAGCCACAAGTAGGCCTCTTCAGATTGGGCCTGGGCCTCTTCAGATTGGGCCTGGGCTCAGCCCACTGTACTCTTTTCACGCATTGAATTCATTTTCTCCAATCGCCACTCATCTCGGAGCCGAGCGATAAAAGTATCCGCTTTCATGTTCACATCCGGGCTCGGGCAAGTGACCGACGGCACGGTTGAATCTTCACCGTCCATTGCCTCCGACGACGATCTGACGGTCACATCGTCAACGTCAACGTCTTCAAGGTCCGGCGAGTTGCAGCGAGAGCTATGCGCGGTCCGTATCCTGACGAAATCACCGGAGGGAACGAAATTCATCTCCCGCATTTTGAACGGCGGCATAGGAGGCGGAGGTGGCATTGGTATCAACGGCGATTGCGAGCCACTGTTCAAGTTATCGTCGTAGTAGCTGGAGGATGGTTTTGTTGGCAATGGAGGTTTGCTCCAACTGGATGAATTTCGACGTGAAGGCTCCGGTGGTTGCATTGGTGGTTGAGAATGCGTCGAACTTTTTCTCCGCCTTGATGATGAAACGTGTGCTTGTGGCGGAGGTGGAGGTGGAGGAGGTGGTGTTGGAGTCGAAATTGGTGATTTGAATCTCCTGCTTTTGGTTCCATGTTTGAACAAATTATTGAGAATTGAAGAAGGTGGAGGTGGTGGTGGAGGAGGTGGAGGAGTTGATGATGGTGTTTGCTGGAACCGTTTGCTTTTGCTGCCTGTTTTGAATAAATTGTTGAAAATTGAATTAGGAGGGGGCAGTGGAGGAGGAGGTGGTGGTGATGGCACATTGGAAGGGTCGGAATGTACACGCTTACTTTTCCTATTCTTCTTGAACAGGTTCTGAAAAACCTTAGACGGAGGTGGCGGCGGTGGTGGAGGCGGCGGAGGCGGCGTTGCTGGTGGCAGGACTTGTTCTGCAGATGGTGGAGAATCGGAGACACTCTCAAAAATATCTCTCTTCTTTGCTCTCCTGTTTCTCTTACTCTGATTGTACAATGATGCAATAGCTGTGGCTAATTCCTTCGTGCCACTCTTTCTCCGCTGAAGCTTCTGAGGCTTTTCAACCAGAGGTGATAGCTCTGTTGGCAGCGACGGCGGCATAGGAGGTGATGGTGGTGGAGGTTCTTGTTTTTCGTTGTGCTCAACTTCAGCTTCATTAGTCTGCATTTCAGCCTTGTCTTTCCTCGGAACACTGTGAAAGGACCTTCTCCGTTTCAAATTCGCCTGAGGTGTCTTCGATGAGGTAATCGGATGAGGTTTTCCCGGCAATGAAGGTTCAGGTGGAGAAGAACGACTTTCAAATGCATCCACCGGAATCACCTTAACGTCAGGTTCTTCCCTCTGCTTCTCACTCCTCCGTTGACGGTGACTATCATACTCCGATGCCGTAGAACGGTACAAATTCAAACCAAAATCATCATAAAACCGAGAATGATTCTGACCGGTTTCCCATTGCGGCACTTGTCTCAGATCAGGATAGGAGCTGCTGCTTCTTCTCAGACGATTGACACTAGTTTCAGGTACACCAAAATTATATACTTTCTCATCACTAGTCTCAAACCATCGATCATTAGAAACAGGACGCCGCATATCATGATCAGCTGATGCTGATCCATCATTAAAATTAGAAGATCCACTTGTTGAAACATTCCTATTTCTCTCAACAGCTGAATTATCATCATTCTTTCGGGCAAATATGCCGCAAAGAATAGCAAACACTACTAGCAAGATATTAAAAGAGTCCCATCCCTTTTTCACAGAATTAGGTCGAAGAATTTGGGTAGTATGGGTAAGGAGAGGGGGAACCAAAAAGAACAAGATGAGGAGAGCGAGAATGGGTATGAGTAGGATGAGAAAAACGGGGTTGATGATGGGAGGAGAGGGTGGTTGTCGGCGGCGTTGACGGAGGAGTGTGGTGGTTGGTTGGGACCAGATAGGTGGAGAGTCTACATCAAGTTCCATGGAGTGTTAAAGGGTTTTTTTCCCTTCCTCTTTTTTAGCTTTAAAGGTGGACAGAAGGAGAAAGCTTTAAAAGCTTTTGGGAGGGAGAGGGTGGCCTTCATTAATGATGATTGTTGATAGAATTTATAGAAAATGTTTTGGGCTTTATTAGAGTAATCCTTCCATCTTTCAAAATTTGATATTCAAATAAATCTATTTTTATCGTAAATTTTTTCATATATCTTTCTAATATTTTTAATTAACAATTTTTGTGACTTATAGTATTTTTACTTAAAATTTCATTTAAAATTTTGAAAATTTCATGCTCAAGTTTTCGATCAGATTTAAACTGTTTAACTTTTGAAAAAATGAAAAGTATTACATAAATTTGGACAGAGAGAGTAGTATTTTTCATTTTAATTTATTTGTCTAGTTTTAATTTAACACGAATTTAAGAAAGTAAAAAAAAATTAAAATTATGAAATCTTAAATTTAAAATATATAGAATGTACTAAAATCTTCTTTAATCTTATAGTCATAAAACATGTCACGCAAAAAGTTAGTGTAAGAAATTATTAAAAAGAAAAAAAGGACATTTTTAATAAACAAACTGAAAATACAGATAAGTCAAATAAATTGAAACGATATATTTGATTAACTGATTTTCCATAATATCTTGGCTGTGTTGTGTATGGAGTGCTGGAGCCTCCTATTATTTTCCAACAATCATTAGCCTTTAATTCTCTTTTTTCAAATATCCCAATAGCTAAGTTTTGGGTAATTTCAATTGAATAATACTACTAGGAAATGAAGAATTTGAGTTGTACTCTCTAGGTATAGTAGTATTTTACATTTATAAATGGAATGCAAACTAGATTTGTTTTTCTCTTTAAAACAAAAGCTACACCAATTAATTAAATTTCTTTTCTGATCAAGAATTGTGAACACATATGTTGGCTAAACTTGAACATAAAATGGTGCATTCCATTTATGTTATTTGTTGAAAGGTTGTTGGTTTAAATCTATGGTTAGGTTACTTGATAATATGTTTAAGAATGCAGTATCCACCTAATATACTGTCCCTTGCCATCTACACTAAAATAAAGAAAGAAAATAACTTATTTTTTGCATAATGTTTGTCTATATCTCCAACTTGTGTCATAATAAAAGGCAGATGTCAAACAGCTGTTGGTCATAGGGAGCCCTAATTCCCGGGGAAGGAATACTGAATAATACGTATTAGAGAGAAGAATAATGTTTTGTTGGAGCGTGGCTGTAATGATTGAAGTTTTAAAACTTTATAACATGAAAAATACCAAAGGACATCTTTAAATCAAGTACTACTAAATCGTCTGCTCCAACTTTATCTAAACAATCAAGAAAAGGACATCCCTTTGGGATGGGGGTCCCCTCATCACTTTTTTACCCATCCCCTTCATATTTCAACATTTCCGAATTACACTAGAATGTTTGGCTTAAAGGAGTACAACAACTTATAGTAATTAATTAATAATGTGAGTTAAAATCACCATGGAATTTTTGAACAGCGTAATAAAGAAGATATGAAGTACCTAATTGAATTGTTTAACGTCATATTTAGGACGTTTAAAGTGTTTATAAAATGAAGGTGGAGTACAATGATACTCTTGTATAAGAACAAGAGGTATTTAGAATTGCAAGAATTATAAGGGTATCAAAGTGCTGAGCCACATCATAAAAGTTTGGGAGAGGAGGGTGGAGATGAGGGTGAAGAGGAGTGTCTATTACTCAGAACTAATTTGGATTCTTGTTGGAGAAATCACTACAAAATCCATCCATCTAGTAAGGAGATTGATGGAGCAATATAGGGAGAGGGAGAGGTATTTGTGTATGGTGTTTATTGACCTAAAAAAATTATACAATAAAGTTCCTAAGGGGTTCTATGGAGATATTTGGAGGCTAAAGGTGTACTTGTGTCTTACATTAGGGTGATTAAGGACATATGTAGTGGAGTCGAGACCCTAGTGAGGACAGCGAAAAAGACTTAGAACACTTTCTAATCGTAATAAGATTTGCTCTTAGCCCATTTCTTTTTGCTCTGGTAATGGATTAACCAACGCGACATATCTAAGAAGAGGTTCCACGGTGCATGTAATTTGTAGATGACATAGTATTAATTGATGAAATTCGTAGCAGAGTTCATGATAGATTGGTGGTTTAGAGACAAGACCCTAAAATTCAAAGAGTTCAGGTTGAGCACGACCATGATAGAGTATTTGGGGTGTAAGTTTAGTGATGTAACTCACGAGGCATATATGAAAGTGAGGATTGATGCACAAGTTATGAGAGAAAACTTCAAGTATCTTAGGTCAATAATCCAATATAATAGAGAAATTGATGATGATGTTACACACGTATTGGAGCAGGGTGAAAAAAAGAAGTCTCGCATCCAATATCTTGTATGATAAAAATGTGCTATCACGACTTAAAGGTAAGTTTTATAAAGTTATTTTCATATCAACTATGTTGTATGAGATGAAGTTTTGGCCAGTTAAGAACTCCTATATTGAGAAGATGAAAGTAGCGAAATGAAAATGATGAGATGGATGTGTGAGCATATTATGAGAGATAGTGCTAAGAACGAATATATTCTGGACAAAGTGGGAGTGACTCCAGTGATAGACAAGATGAGGAAGACGATGCTGAAATGGTTTAGACATGCGAAGTGGAGATGCAAAGATGATCCAGTGAGAAGATGCGAAAGGTTGTCTATGATGGGTATGAGAGGAGAGGTAGGGGTAGAGGTACGCCGAAAAAGTATTGAGAGAGTTAATTAGACATGATATTGCACATTTATAGCTTACCAAGGACATGACCCTAGATAAAAGGATATGGAGGTCGATGATTAGCGTAGATGATTAGTAGGTAGTCGAGCATTGTCTAGTTTTCATTATCAGTATTATTATTATTATTACTCACTTACCATCCTATTTTTCGATTTTATTATTAGTTGTTGCTCCTTGCTTCGTTTATCATATTTTGTGATGTTTGCTATTGTTCTCTTTCTTATTATGTTCTACATTATTGATTCACTGTTGTATCTCCCTTTTCATACTTATTTTTACTAATATACTTTACTTGTGACGAAGGTCTTATCAAAAACAATCTTTCTACCTTCACAAAGTAAGGATAAGAATGTCTATATACCCCACTCCCCAAATCTCACTTTTGGGATAACACATTGTATTTTTTAGTGGAAAGAATTATTTGGTGTATGTACTTAGGTCACTATTTTATCCAAATACAATTTTTTTGATGTAGAGCATAAATATACCTATGGAACCCATAAATTTTTCAGCAAATATTAGTT
This sequence comes from Solanum appendiculatum, assembly GCA_018342035.1. NCBI lineage: Eukaryota > Viridiplantae > Streptophyta > Magnoliopsida > Solanales > Solanaceae > Solanum > Solanum appendiculatum. The sequence goes on along the minus strand of JAGDQO010001926.1, from coordinate 303,839 downwards.
TAAAAAATTCAAATATACATGTGGAACCCATAATTTGAGCAATTAAAATTTTTAGATTTTCTAAAGTATAATGAGTTCACAGCTAATATATCTTAAAAGTTAAATTCATCTTGGTTAAATTTAAATCCATCTTTATCTATATTGGCTAAAGGTTATTAAGGGTGGCTCAAGATTGTTGGTAGCCTAAAATCAAATCGAATGGCCTTGGACTTTTTTTTTAAGACAAAAATTCCATACATTTTTATTTGAAGTGTATTTTCCTAACTTTTTGAGATGTAACATTATAAAAATAAATAAAATTATAACAGATTTATTCTATTTTTTAAATTGATATAAAATATGGTTATCCATTCAACTTCTCTTTGACACAATATTGATCCTAGGTAAGATGTTATCTAATTTAATTAAAAACTTTTTCCCATAGATACAGCTGATTAGAGCATTATTTTATTAAAAAAAATATTGACATCCAGAAAAGAATCAAATATTGTTTTTTTATTTTTGTTAATTTTATTGATTAAAGTATTACTTTCACTTGTAATATTTCATTTGATACTTTTAATTCGAAAAATAAATCCAAACTAGCAATATTAAAGTGTCTATTTAATCGAGGTTAAGGCAATATCTCCTTAGGTTCTTATCAACCAGTGATAATTGGATTTCCTACTAAACAGAAAAGCAAAGATATTTTCATACACTTATAATTATTTAAATCTCTACTATGGGCATTAGTAGCATATCAAAGTTTTCTTTTTTCCCTTTCCTAAAATATTATAGTATTATTACTCAAAAAACTCAAATAACTTTTTAAAAAATTAATTCATAAAATTACTATTAATGAAAAATGAGGCTTCTAAAATTTTGAGGCCTAAAATTACTGTTTCAGCTCAACCTTACCCTTCAGCCAACATTTAAATTGATAAATATATACTCGCTAAAATAGTCAAAATATAAGATGACCCGAAAATTATTATCATGAAAAGAAATTCCAACATGAATTGTCTCAAAATTAAACGGGTAGGTCATAGTTTAAAGTAAATTGCAATTGTTCATGTATCAAAATTTATTTATTTTTTTGGTTTTCTATCCGTTGTCCGGAATCCGCATTGGAGCCCTGATTTAATTCGGATCACACACTGTAGGCAGAGGAGGAGCCAGTGTTAGAAGTTTGGGGGTTCTAACTGTCAATTAATTTTGTTAGGGATTCACAAGTTAATATACATATATATTTATTTAATTTTCTAATACAAATACAGGATCTACAAAAAAGCTAGTGGGTTGTCCGAACCCATGAATCCCCACCTAGCTCCGCCTCTGGCTGTAGGGCTCATTCGGGAGTGACGCTCCTAACATAATTTTCTCCTTATTCAGGGCTCAAACCAAAAACTTTTAATTAAAGATGAAGCAGTCCCATCACTGCAGGTTGAATATCAAGTCGAATCTAGTACGTATGAGATTGACTTTTTGCGGTTTACAAGTCCATTATTGGTTGTTAGGCTAAATCTTTAGCTCCACCTATCACATTAACTATAGCATGCAGGAAATTATACTCTAACGCAGTAGAGTATTTGCTAAAAAAAAAAAAAATTCTTCGTTTTAATTTGATTTTTTCATTTTGATTTGATATAAAACGTAAAAAAGATTTTTGTATTTTACGATTTTTAAATTAAAGATATATTAAATATATCAAAATATCTTTAAATCTTTTGGTCTTTAAATATTCTATGGGAAATAGACTGACTCTAATAATTTATGAAGTGGATTAATATTAGATCAAATTTAAGCAAATGCCGAAAAAGAAGTTGTAATTTATTTCTGATTTACGTAATTTCCGCAGAATTACACACTGTCTATACTCCAAGTGCAGATGTATTACAACTCCTAAGTTACAGTATAATCCAAACACAATATTGTTTATGCAGAGCATAAATATACATGTGGAATTCACAAATATTTCAATAAATATTAGATTAAATTTTTTTTAAAATAAAGTAAAATGAACCCACTAAAAAACTTAATTAAAGTTGAACTCATTTAGGTTAAATTTTATATTCACTTTCTATATATTGGTAAAAAATAGTAAACATATACTCGATAAAATAGCAAGAAGTACAATGAGCTCATTACCAATAGTATGTTTGGTCAAGATTCTAAAATTAACTTATTTAGAAAAAAAATTAGTCAACTTTTAAAAAAACTTTTGAGCAGCAATTAGTGTTTGATCAAACTTTAAAAGTATTTTTAAATATATTTTTTCAAAAATACTTTCGAGAAAACTTTTCAAAGTAAACTTCTTTTTCTACTCAAAATCTCTTTTCCTTCTTCTAAAAGATTGGTCAATCACCTCCTCTTTGAAAAGTAATACAATTTTTTTTTAAAATATTAATAAGCACTATTGAGTTTGAAAATCTTAAACAAATAGGACATAAATATCTTATAAAATTAACGCATAATATATAAATATGATCTTTAACATGGTTTCAACTAATATCTATGTCCTCCAACTTTGAGTGTACATAAGTAGACATTTAAATTTGTATAAAATTGAACAAGTAGATACACACGTCTTACGTGGCATAATACATGTAGGCCGCCATACACGTGAAACGTCACATATGACACAAAATTGTCATGTAGGATGCCACGTAGGACGCCATGTAGGACGAATGTGTTTATTTGTCCAATTTTATACAAGTTTAAGTGTCTACTTGTGCACACCCAAAGTTAGAAGGTATAGACGCCAGTTGAGGCCAAGTTAAAGAACACGTTTATAAATTATGCCTATTAAACTCATTAAATTTTAAATTTTGAACACAAAACTACATTAGAAAAATATCTTTAGTAAGTATAGTAAAATATATATAGGGATGTGAGAATTGAAATTGTTTGTTGATTCAATTACTTTGTCACGAAGTATATCGATTTCATTAAATAATGTGTTAACTCTTCTTTCACTTTTTCATTGAAAATTTATTAAAAAACGTTCAACTGGCGCAGACTTCTCCTTTAATTTCAACAACTTGATGACAAAAGTTAAATCTTTTGTTGAATGGGTGGGTGGGAAGGAATTATTGAGGCAACTTGAATGGTTTATTAGGATTGTGGTGGAGTGATAAGTCCTCCTTCATCCTTAACAAGTTTTAGATTCGAGTCCCTTTGGATACAGAATCGCCTTTGTTAGGGAGCCTTTACCCTCAAATGTGGGACTTTCCAACATGAATTCAAATTTAGTCGGATGTCAATATGGTTATCACAATTCACACATGGAATGGAAAATAATAATAATAATAATAATAATAATAATAATAATAATAATAATAATAAAAATAAAAAAAATAAAAACTTGAATGGTTTAATTAAGAAGAATATTGCAACAAGTGCCAAACTTTGGAAGATTTGAACTTTTGCTTTAATACATTAGAATTTTTGACTTTTACATCTTAGTTCACCAATGTTTCATGCACCTCTTCCGGCTTTTTCCTTAAATACACATTTGTAAAACTAAAAATTTAAATATTCACCAAAAAATAATAATAATAAAAATACTACTAGTACTTTAAAGGTCTTACCTTTATTTTCCCATGCATACAAAATGCATGTGACCTACTTCATAACAGTTGTTCATCCTCAAAACCATGCGCTCCAAAATAAATAAAAACAGAGGTAGCTAGTTGTATTTCTTTTTTTTCTAAAATAAATAAATAAAAATAAAACCCACATTGACAGAAAAGTTTGAATTTACCCCTATTATAATATATAAATAGTTATTCGTAACTTATAAGGGTGATTGAGTTGGTGTAGTAGAGATATCTAGATGTGAGTACTCCCTCTTAATCGAACAAAGAAAAAAATTTAAAATAAAGAAAAAGAAAACACACCAAGAACTGAGTTAGTTTGGTTCGATTCGTTTTTTTTTTTGTATTTATGTCCACCCTAATGTAACACTCCGCACACTTATAGTATTTAAATTAAATTGCCAAAGCTAATCTGATTGCTTTACGTCACCCATCGATGGAATATTAGGAGAATAATTATAAATGAGTGATTATAACAAGCAACACTTGTATTAAGTTAGTTGAAGTGTTAGACTAACATTAGAGGCCAAGTGGAGCCTTGAACAAATTCTAGTTGAAGGTTTTATTACGGAGAAGTATTTCAAATAATCTTGTATATGGTCTGCTTTGGAATGAGTATGTATTTCAATTTATAAAGAGTTAGAGGGTCCAATACCTATCAAATTAAAGGTATACGAGTCTAGTTTCAATGCATTAAATTATTTGTCAATACGGCTTCAAATCTAGTAAAGAGATATTCACATTTTTACCAGACTGCTCAAGCAACCAGGTTGAGGTGTGCCCTAGATCGGTGGAAGATTATTTATATACATTTCTTCTTCATTTGGAAATCACTTTCCATGTTTCCAGTTCCATTTCTGTTAAACAAAGCCACATGCTTACATAAAGAAAATTATCGTTCGCTTCTTCTATTCATCATATTATACATGTATTTATATACAATAAAGAGTAAACCTAGAATTCTATTTTAGGCAACGTGTATATATGCATGAACCGGTCCACGGCGCTGAAAGGAACCACTGCCTCGGTGTGAACCCTTGCCTCCAGATGAGGCACCAGAAAACTGACCAGAGGAACGAGCCCTCTTAGGCTCTCCAAACTCCTCTAAAAGCATCAATTTCGCCTCCTTGGCGGTGCTCGCAATGGTCTGGAAGGAAGCCTCCTCTCTGGTCGCTCGAAACACATACGACCTGGTAGAAAAAGACAACCCTCTCACAAACCTGCGAACTCTCTCTGCCTCATCAGGAACAATAGTCATAGCATACCTAGAAAGCTCACAGAAACGAGCCTCATACTCAGTCACAGACATACTGCTCTATCTTAAGTCCGCAAACCTCAGTCGACTCTCCTCCCTCACGCTCCAAGGAATGAAGCGGTCCTGGAAAATACTAGAGAACACATCCCACTTAATCGGAGGAGACCCAACTAGTCTAGACCTCCCAAAAGTCCTCCACCACTCTCTGGCGCGTCTACGCAGCTGAAGAGGAACGAAACGAACACCTCGGGTATCCACCATACCTACTGCCTCAAGCATCTTATGGAACAAAGTCAAGAACTTATGAGCATCGTCGCTCTTACCATCCTGAAACTAGGGTGGTTTCATCTTCTGAAACCTCTCATAGCACTACTGCTCAGCTGTCGTCATAATAACATCAGGAACAATCTGAACACCTACGACCGGTGCCGGAACCACTAGTGGTTTACCCACCTGATCCTGAATACCTGGAGTTTGCTACTGACCTGGAGTCTGCGCTCCTAGTCTAGTCTGAGAACCATGTAGTGTACCAGTAACACCATTATGAGGAAAGTCCTCCATCACACTAAGCATCCTCATCAAAGTCTCCTGAAACAGAGAAGCTCCCAACTCAGGAGGAACCGGGTCCTCAGCAACCTCAACCTGTGGCTCAAGAGAAGCCTCTCTACTTCTGCCTCTGGCTGGTGCCGCTTCACGGGCACGACCTCTAACCGGTGCTACTCCACGAGCACGACCTCTAACTCTAGCCGTACCTCTATCCCTAGCTGGGATCTCACTAATCTCCTCGGGGACTGCCTCCCTTCTACCACTGGAAACAGAAGCTCTAGTCATCGGCATCTGCCAAAACAACACGCGGAAACTCAGCACAACGAAGGCAACCACGCACGATAAAGAAGAATGAACAAAAGGAAGCTTCATAATAATCTTCATAGCCTCTCGAAGATAAGTACAAGTGTCTCCGTACAGATCCTCAAGACTCTACTTAGACTTGACTTGTACACGCGTGAGACCTATGAACCTGGCTCTGATACCATTTGTCATGATTCAAAAATGGACATGATGTCACTTGTCCTTTCCTATCAAGACAAGTCAGCCTCAACCCAACGAAAACGAAAGAAAAGCGGAAATAAATAAAGCAAGAACAAGACAAAGGCGAAAAACTTATTCATTCTAAACAACACCCCAAAACCTGGTTGTCACGTGTACAAGCCTTTAAAGTAAATACAAAATTTGAAAGATAAATACAAGTCTCAGTCTTTGTTTCTCAAGTAGAACAAAGCTTAAAGAAAATGGAAAGAGAAGGGTCCACCGAAGTGATAAGCAACCACCTCTTCAGTCCTTGACAAGTCTCGAAAATCAGGAAAAGAGATCACACAAGTTCAGGCTCGGAGCCTACACAAGTGTAGAAGCAAGGAGTAAGTACCACCAACTCGGTACCCAGCAAGCAACCTAAATAAACTAGGCAACCTAGCTAAATCAAATACTCCTTTCCATCCCAATTGAGCCTCCACAAACTATAACATGCACAGAAATCAGTCCAACCTAACAATTCTACAATAAACAGGTCTCAAGGCTCAATATCAACAGTCACAATTCAACAACTGATAAGCATCAAATCATTTACTCTCAAGCATAAGACATCTCAATTCACAAATAGCCACATGTTCAACTCATATATCAAGTAAACCAAATCAAACACAACAAATAGAATCAATCATATGCATCAAATACATCAAAATGTATGCATCAAGTAGATTGATCACAAAGTCAACATTTGCCAGAACCATTTCCCTTCAGCACAATGTCACTAGCTGGAACCATTTCCCTTCGGCTTTCACATTATTTCACTTGCCGGAACCATTTTCCTTCGGCATTTAGATCACTAGCCAGAACCATTTTCCTTCGACATTTATCACAAATTAACACTTGCCGAAATAATTTTCCTTTGGCATTTATATCACTAACCAAAACCATTTCCCTTCGTCTTTCACATCAATCACTTACCGGAACCATTTTCCTTCGGCATTTACATAACTAGCCGAATCCATTTCCCTTCGGCTTTCATCAAGTGTCTCATTACGGTGTTCATCAACCAATGCACACAAGCAGTATAACACCACACGGAGAGACAACAATTCATATCACATAAGTTCACTTTCATGCATTCAAGCATTTCACCAACCAAGTCAAATAGGGTCACAATAAGACAATTCACAATTTAACATGATCATCAAGAAACCTTTTCATTTTCCCCCTTTTTGTTAGTTTTCATTAATCAAGTGGAACAAAATAATCCTTCACCTCATTCCCGATTACTCCTAACACATAGGAAATGAAGAGAAATAAAAAATTCAACCAAATCGCAAAGTTCAAGAGATCACTTGCTTCAAATCAATCAATTACTCACTTCAAGAGTTGAGTCTTTCCCTTCCTAGTCACTTCCAAAATCACATAATATATCATAATCAAGTATTCACAATCATCTACCGGAAATCACAATATCCACACCAATACACTCGAAAAGTTGGTCAATCAACACAAACCCCAATTTTAAAAAGAAGGTTTGAATTCGAAAATTAATACTTGAAAACATTACTCAAGACTTTAGGAACTCATTTGAGAAAATCATTTCGAAAAAGGGATTAAAATCACATCAAAATCACCATTTTAGTTTAGGAACTTGCGTTCATGAAAACCTCCACATTCACTAATCAAAATCTCATATTTTGATGTTAAAACTCATAATTAATCAATGAAAAATGAAGGAATAAGATCAAAAAGGCTTACCCAAATGATCTAGCAAAGAAAAATCCTTCAAAAATCGCCACCAAGGTTCCCCAAGCTCAAAAATGGTGAAAATGGGGCTTAAACCCCGAATTTGCAGGTCATAAAACCCTCTCTGATGTCGCAAAAGCAAATCCTGCTAAAAACGCGGGTCTCGCTTCTGCGACCAGACCTTCGCTTAAGAGAAGGTCGCTTAAGCTAAGGTTGCTTTGCAAATGCGAAGGTCAACATGGGTTGACTCTTCGCAGAAGCAATGCAAACCTCGCTGAAGCATGCCTCACAAAAGCGAGCTATCTTTCGCAAAAGCGGAGTGCACCAGAACTTGGATACCCGAAAATTAGCCAACTCATAAAACATCAAATCGACCACGAGATTCATTCGGAACCCCGTACACACAAACCAGATAAGCAAATCAATTATAATCGACATTTCAGACTCAATGGAACCGTCAAAACACGAATCCGAGTTCTCCTCAACCCGACATCTGTGAAAATACAAGAAACTAACTCAACGTCTAAAAAGGCCAAAACAAGCTTGGGACCTCACAAAAATCAACCACGACTACTCCTATGCCTAAAATCATCCCCTGAACCCAACGGAACTCTCGAAATTCTGATCCGAGCATCCGAACTCCGAATGTTGACCAAAGTCAACCTAAAGGCTAAAATTCCACAAATGCACAACTTAGGACCTCAAATCTTCAAAAAGACTCGGAATCAGAAACTGACAATTCTCACGGATCATATTCCACATTCCGGAACTAATAGAATCGACGAAATTCCATTCCAACACTCAAAACTTCAAAAGACTTCGAAAATCACTTTAAAGCAACTTAAGCCTTTCAAACACAAAATTACCAAAATCTCAACTTTTAACTTAAAGTTTGGAATCAACTTCCAAAACTCAATCAAGAAACAACTCGAGTCGAAATCGATCGGAGCAAAACGGTAATTTTCTCAAAAATACTAAAAATAACCAACCGGGTCATTATAATAATTTATTTCCTAAAAAATATAAAACTTTAATAAATGAAAGGATAAATATGAAAAAAAAATTCAAACATTCATCTTGAACTTTAAACAATTTAATTATTTTAAATAATGAAAAAGATCTCAAAAATTCAATTATTATAGAATAGAAGGAGTAATTGGTATCATATTGGCTGAGAGGTGGCATTTCTATTTTCTACTACGACAACAGCTCGAAGTAGGGTCTCATCCAAGGGAAAAAAGGGACGTGGGAGTGAAGAAAAGACTTGAAAGTAGGATCTTTCTTTAAAGTTTAAAAAACATAAAATTAGGATTGAACTTTGAAGGAGAGAGAAGAGGTTGGAAAACGACAATTATCCCTTTTTCTAGGCTAAAGAGTGCCAACACTATTCGGACGTTGGCTATGGGGACTATATGAGTGAGAGGGTTCCTTTTAATTAGTTTTATGTAAATAACGTGATTTTTCTTTTTCTATTTCCACTTCAATCATTCACTTTCATCTCTTTTGTCATTTTGTTACGTCTCTAATGTCTTTTTCCAACAAATTATAGTAATTAACAATAATAACATATTTAATGAAATTCTACTAAGTAAGATTTGGGGAGAATAGAGTGTACATAGATTTTATTAGTATCTTGTGTAAATAGAGAGAAGTTTTTGAAAAATCTTCCATTTAAGTGCATCAATTCAAGTAAAAGTAGAAGAAAACACTAAAAAAAACATAACCGTCAATAAGAAAATTAATATAAAATATACAAAAAAAAAAAAAATAACATTAAAATAGTGTAATCGATCATCAAAATTGGGTTTATAATTGAGATAAGTATTGAAAAAAAACCCTAAACTTGACTTGAATTATTATTTTAGTCCCCAACTATATTGACAGCCTTAAAAACACAATTCTACTTGATTAAGTAATTTAAAAACAATCCTTTTATACCACATGTCATCCACCCAAACATATATGTGGAATTTTCTATTGATGTGTGACATGCACATAGATATATATAATGAAATAAATATTTAAATAATTAAATGCTAAGAATTTGATAATTAAAGAAAAAAAAGAAAAACGTTTTTTTCTTTTTTTAAAAACAATTTTCTTATTACCTTATTCCACTCTACCCCAATCCTCACTATCTACCCACCCCCAAAAGAATTTCTTTTAAATATTTTTTTGACGGGTAGGGTTTGGGGATGGAGTACAAAAAATAAATTAATTTTAATATTTTTTTTTGGGGGGGGGGAGGGGTTCGAGGGTTGGGGAGGGGGAAATCAGGGTAGGTGGTGGTGTGGAATAAGAATATTTTTTAAAAAAATTTGGGGGTGAGGGGTGGGGTTGGGATACTGGATAGGAGATGGAATAGAGTAAGAAAAAACACATCAATAGAAAATTTCACATATACGCATGAATAGATGACATGTGACATAAGAGGGGTGTTTTTAAATTACTTAGTTAAGTTGAGAGGTGTTTTTAAGGCTTTCAAAAGTTAATGGATTAAAATAATAATTCATGTCAAATTTATGAGTGTTTTCCAAACTTTTATCTCTTTATGATTTGATTACACTATGGGGATTAATTAATGTCCGCGTATTTTATTATTTTAGTAAGTTTTCGTTAACATACATACTTTGTGGTGTTGAAATGGTATTGCAGTGTAGTTTCATACATATCTCCATGTTTTATAATGAAAGCACGCAACTGATCAATCATTAATTAATTTGTATACAAATTAGGTGCTTGATTGGATTAACTTATTCTTAACACTGTAAATTCACTATTTAATTACTAGTCGATCATTAGGATACGTAGTTTATTATCTACTATATTTATTAATTATATGGTATTGTGAATGCGTGAGTATTACAAAGTAATTGTACTAAGTGAGATGATTAGAAGATGAATAGATCAATTACAATTGATTACATTTTCAATAAGATCACCATGTTTATTTACAATTGATTACATTTTCAATCTGATCATATGCATGGAAATCATACTGACTACATATGGAAGAGTCCAATGAAAATTATATACACTTTTAAATTAACTCTGAAATCATGATTTCAACTCAAAAACCATACATGTAACATTTCATAAGAATAACGGAATTAAAATAAAATATATAAATGACATTTCACGTATGTCGTGTAGGGATAAAGCACTCCTTATAAACAAAGGGAAACTTACGGAAATTTTATATATTTGGGGGCTAATTACATTCTATCCCGAAAATTTTCCCAATTACAAAAATCTCGGATTTTTTCATTGCTCGATCAGATAATACATTTCTTGGATGTTCGATACATTGCAAAATGATACATTACTTAATGAGAGGGATATATCCGAGAGGGGATAGGAATGTATCCGAGAGGGGATACAGGGGTATATCGATATACCTAAGGAGGCCAAGATTTTTTATATTCTTTTAAAAAATAAGAAATTTTAGAAATTATAATATCTTAAGTTATGTATTTACGTAATTTTTCCTATAAACAAACAATGTTTTCACAACGCTATTCATGATCTTGAGATGATTTTCTATATAGAGTGGTGGAGGGGGTGGGGGGGAATGCGTAGGGAGAAAAAAGGTATTTCCAAGGAGACTTGTGTCAGTTGTTTGTGTGATTGAATAAATCATTTGGCTTATACAAAAGGAATTAATTTTATTCTATAAGCCATGTAAAAAAAAAAAGGGAATAATTAGCATTATTAGTTGGAGATTCATAAATTTATCTCTTTCTTAGTTTGAGTAGTTTAATAATTCTATTGCAGGGTTTTTAATTAGGTACTAAGTACTATTTTTAATATATGCCATTCATCTTCTTTTTTTGGAGGGGAAGTACCCACGAAGTACATTTTCACCAACTTTTTCTTATGTTATTCCAGCTATATATATTTCAATTTTAAATGTATTATTGCTACTACTTTTGGGAAAACATAGGCTGGCTCTTCAATAATTTGTTTCATCATTTCAAGGAAGATCAGACGTTAATATATTAGGTTCAAGAATTCAATTGTAACATGGGATAACATTTTCTTTTCTTTTCTTCTTTTGGGTGGGGTGGGGTTGTTTGAATTGTCAATAACTTGTACGTGAATTTACATTTGGTATATTGCATGAAAACAACAACTATATGTTTAAAATAATAGATTTTGGACCTAACTTAACTGCTCAAGCCATATAGAGATCACCCGTCCTCTTTACCATTAAATGTGGGACATCTTCACACTGTAATGGTGCATTTATTTGCTAGTATTCTTCTACATGACGCGAATCTGAATTTGTTGGGCTTATAACTAGGATAATTTGAAAGAAAAAACTACATAATTAGACATACTTCACTACCATATATACTATTAATGTTATTTAAACTTTCAAAATATTACGTATCTTACCACTAATTAAGAGTACTTTCCTATGTATCTTACACTTAAATACATATATCTTTGCTACCAAATACATAAAAATAAGGAGAGAGGCGAGCGAGATTGGAGAGGGAGGTGAGATACATGTGAATCTCACTAGATATATGTATCTGAATGTATCTGGAGTGATTCACACGTGTATCTGAGATACCAGATACATGAGAGAGTGGCGAGCGAGATGGGAGAGAGGCGAGGGAGGCGAGCGAGATTCACTATGTATCCCAGATACATGCGAATCCACTTGGATACAATGTATATATCCATAATAAATTACACCTAAGTTTGACCCCATGTATATGAGATACATGTATTTAGATGTACGTATTTGGAGATATCAAAATCTAGTAAGATACATAATATTACAAACTAGAGTGTATGTAAGTAACTATTAGCTCATAAACTAGTGAGATTTATGCAAGTTCCCGTAATTTGAATACCAAATGGAGATAAGGCAAATGAAGAAAAAGAAAAACAAAAAATGTGAATATATATTGATGTTGAGATTAAAGAAAAAGGAGAAGGTTTTGAGGAATTTGTTTGAATTATTGATCTCTAGTAGATGGTACGCATCTTGAGTTGGAAGAAAAATGAAAGCCTGAATCTACGTCTAGTTAAAAAGAAGCTGCATATTTAGATGCAGAAATTAAGAAAAGCAAACTCATTTAATTAATTAAGAGTACTAGCTAGCTTTCATATATATTATATTCTTCATTTGTGGAAAACACAATATATATGACACCTCAAATTAATATCACTACTATAAATTTGTAAAAGTTAGGGGCCCTAATTTTCTCTTGTTTCCTATAGTGCATAATCTCTTGAAATATAAGTACATGATAATTAATTCTTCTTAATTAAGTAAAGAAATAATATCCCCTTTGACGAAATAATTAACAAGCAAAATAAGAAAACTAAAGTTTTTCTATTAAGCTAATAATTTCAATACAATATATCAGGAAAAACAAAATTCAACACGGTTTAGTGTAATAATTAATTTGTGAATCCTTTTCGTTTGTCCAATATATTAGCACTAATTAAGTTGCAATTGATACACTAGGGAGATATAATTATTTGCTAATTGAACTATGGACATCATGTCAATCATATGGGAGAACCATGACATTTTATGTATTATTGTTACAAACATCATAAAGTTATTAGTACTAATTAATATTTTGAGCAATCAGAATATAATAAAGGCCTTCTAAGTACACGCTCATTACAATAAAGTAATTAATTTTAAATAAATATAATCATGTTTTATTTATATAAAAAATAGCCAAAAATCATAGAAAGTATACATTGATTATACACTAGCTTGCCAAAAGTCGTAAGAAGTATACATTGACTATACAATATAACTTACGTATACATGAGCTATACGCTGATTAAGTGATTATACATTATGATATTACACTCAAAAGACTGAATATAGCTTAATTATATATGAACTATGAAGTATACACTTGCTATACATCAAATATATATTGACTATTCAATCTTGATCAATTCAAAATCACCTACAGATAGCCTCAAATTTTAGATATGAAATCTTCTTGATATTTCGAGTTTGTTGATAAATAATTCCCTCGAAATGAAGAAGAAGAAGAAGAAGAAGAAGGAGAAGAAGAAGATGCCAAATTTTGAAAGACAAAAGTGTTGAATGACCACTCATTGTAATAAGTGGGTTATTTTTTAAAATGAATTATTTTTTTGTGTAAGAAATTTAACATATTAGACATTTTGTCTAATGTTCCCATTATTTTAATATAGATAGCACCTAGTATTTTGAAATAAACTCAACTCACCAAAATGACTAATATTTTGGTACCGACATATAATATAATATAATATTTTCGATACTTACTGTTATATGTGTGACGAACACATTATAAACATGTATTTTATATTAACTTTTAAAAAAATGATGCTTAATTGATGTGATTTTTAATTTGACAGGGTATTATATGTCTCCCAATATTTAATTCTATTGACTTTATATTATAATTTTATGCCTAATACACCGTTGACGTGTATATCGTTCCTATGATTTGAAGAAATTTAAAATAAGAAAGTAGAAACTTTTATTTCTACAAATGATTGCACAACATGAGAAAGATTAACAAAATATATTTATATAAGTTTTTCTTTTGGACAAAAAGATAATCGAGAGTCTATTTGCATATTGCACCCTTAAGGTTTGTCTTTTGTTATAATTCACACCTTATCTTATATTTTAAATGACTCGCACTCTAACTTCGTTAGTTTTAAATACAATTAATCAAAATCGACGAAGAATTCTTTACGTATGTTTTCTTGCATCACCATGATCAGAAGTTCGTTCTCACTAGAAATATTTTTTTGTATATACGCTTCTAAAGTAAGGAGATCTTCTTTGATTTTAATGCTCGTACAATGAAAATGGTGATCAGAAATGGAAGAACAATTGCCCCAAACGATTGTTTTTAAGTTTAATTTAATTAAGTTGTAAACTTAAGAACAAAAGAACAATATAAAGATGAAGGCAAGAAGAAGAATATAAGACAAGAGGAATAATATAAAATAATTTTTTTTCAAGTGTATTCAATATTATTATCAGTACCACTATTTATAGTATTACACTGAGGAATAACAAAGGGTATCATAAAATACATGACATTAAACCTTGAGAATGAGGAAATTACTATCCATAAAGGAGGAAATAAACCTAGAGGTTATGATTATCCATTTGACCACATTATCAACAACATTACTATCCATAAAGGAGGAAATTAACCTAGGCGTTATGGTCATCCATTTAACCACATTATCAACAACTTTACTATCTATAAATGAGGGAATTAACCTAGGAGTTATGGTTATCCATTTAACCACCAAATTATTTACAACACTCCGCCTTTGATGACCATTGATAGATAATATGCCTCGTTAAAATCTTATTAGGAAAAACCCCATAGGAAAAAATTCTAGTGAAGGATAAAAGAGTACACATCTTGTAATACGCTTTGTTTGTTGCCTCGTTAAAAACCTTGTCAGGAAAATTCATTGGGATAAAACCTAGGTCAAGGAAAAAGGAGTGTAGCGCGTAATTTACTCCCCATGATGCAAACATCATTTAATTTCTTGGAGACGATCCATTCCAATCTTGAATATCAACTTTTCAAATGTTGAGGTTGGTAATGCTTTAGTGAGAAGAACCGCTAAATTATCAACTGAGAGAATTTGTAGAACATCTATTTCACCTTTCTTCTCAAAACCATGAGTGAAAAAGAATTCAGGTTGCATTTTCTCCATACTCAGTACATTTAAAGTACTGATCACACACGTTCTACCTATATTGTTTGATAATATCGATTCTGACGTTCATCATCAGGCCCGCGGTTAGTGCTTTATTTGATCAACTAGTAGCAACATTGGTGAGTCCTCATCTCCTTGAGGACAACCCTTATCTTTCTTTCGGTATTTGACTTTCAGTTTCAGACATGTTAGAGTTAGCTAGGGGTTTGTCCTAACAACTCATCTTAATAGAGGCTTTCAGATAGTCAGTTAGATTCCGACATGTTATGTTGTCTTCCAGATTTTTTCGAATCCCAGTATTTTGGGCTCTATCTAGATATTTCAGTTTTAGCTTCCACATGTGTATTTCAGTTTTCTTTTGATTTTGTCAATCTTAGTGTTATGCCTTCATGAGGTTAGATTGGGGTCACTTGTGGCTCTAAGTACCATATAGAGTCTAGGGGTAACTCGGGGCATACCAAACTTGGTATTAGAGCATCAGGTTCAAGTGTCTTAAGGTTTCTGAAATCTGCGTTAAGTAGAGTCTTGTTCATGGATGTGAAGCACGTTATATCTATGAATGAGAAGCTATGAAACGTTTTAAGAAATACTTCACTTTTTTCATATTCTTAGTCGTGCGATAGCGTGTAACTCCATAAAATTTTCTTATAACTCATGCTTTACACGTTTTCAAAATAATGCCTCTAAGAAGAGCTTATGTCAGAAGGAATCAGAATGAGGAGCAACAAGCACATCCGGCTCCGATTGACTCTTTAGCTGAACAGGTTACTCATGCTGAGTTTATAACTGCTTTTCAAGTGCTATCCCAAGCTATGGCTCCTGTGAATCCAAATATGGGTATAACTACTATTAGAGTTCAAGACTTCACTCGGATGAACCCTCCAAAATTGCATGGTTTGAAAGTGGATGAGGATCCACAAGAGTTCATTGACGATATTCATAAGATCATTGAGATTATGGGTGTCACTTCGGCCGAGATTGCAGATTTGGCTGCTTATCGTTTGAAGGGAGTTTTCCAGATTTGGTACAAGCAATGAAAAAAAAAAGGATATTGATGTAGGCTCACTGGATTGGGAAAAGTTCAAGGGTGCTTTTCTAGACAGGTTCTTCCCGCTTGAGTTGAGAGAGACTAAGGTTCAAGAGTTCATAAATTTAAGGTAGGGTAACATGACAATGAATAAGTATTCTTTGAAGTTTACTCAACTGTCCAAGTATTCTCTGACTATGGTGGCCGATTCTAGGGCCCGCATGAGTAGGTTTGTCTCCGGTGTTTTTGAGATGATGGTAAAGGAGTGTAGAACTGCGATGTTGATCGAGGAGATGGACATCTCCCGTTTGATGACTCATGCCTAACCGATTAAGGAGGAAAAACTCAAGAAGAGTGATAGGGATACCTAATGGGCTCGGACAGATAGTATTGACTACTCTCATAAGAGATCAGGAGGTGGTAGTCGTTCTCAGCTCTGTCAGAAATATTCAGGTACGACCCCATCTTCTACAAGTGCTCCGGTGCCTAAGTTTAACAAGGATAGGGTGCCAAACTCTAGGTCACAGGGTAGTGTTTCTAGTGGACATTCTTTCTTCGCTTGTTAGAAGTGTGGTATGAACTATGCGTGAGAGTGTATTGTTGGTATTAGTGGATGTTTTAGATGTGGTAAGACTGGTCACAGATTGAGGGATTGCCCATATGCCGTAGGCAAGGGTAGAGATGTTCGTCAGTAGGCTCAGCCTAACACTCCAGCAGGTCACCCGATCTAGCAGGGTACCTCATCTAGCACTAGTGGCGAATAGTTTCAGAATAGATTTTATATTCTTCAGACTTGACAGGATCAGGAAGGTTCCCCTGATATAGTTACTGGTATGTACGAGTCTTTCAGATTTTTACAAGCCAACTTATAAATTAGAAAAAATATGGGTAAGAGATCTAAATATAAAAGTAGATTTTGTATTAGGATTAGATTTCCTATTACATAACAATGGAAGTTGTTTATTAACTAGAGATGGAGTAATTCTATCTAAAAATATCACTCAGACAGCAGTTGTGACTACAACTGTAGAAAACAAGTTTAGATATATTAAACCAAAAGAAAAACAAGTAAAAGATATATGTAATAAAGAAGATTGTAAATGTGATACATGTGATAATAGTGAAAAAGTAAATGAAGAAGTAGAATTAATAAAGAATGAAGAAAATGAAAAAGAATATATTTTAATAGAAATAAATACAGAATTATATGATTTTAAGAGAGGAATACAAAAAATAGGATTAATAAAAGATCAAAAAGATTTAGAAAAAATAATACAAATTTTAGATGAATTAGAAATAATAGGAGAAAAACCTTTAAAACACTGGGAAGCAAATAAAATAAAATGTAAATTGGATATAATAAACCCAGAATATATTGTAAAGACAGCCTCAATAGAATCAACAAATCAAGATTTAAAAGAATTTGAGATACAAATAAAAGAATTAATGAATTTAGGTGTAATAAGAAGATCTAAATCTAAACATAGATCTGCAGCATTCATGGTAAGAAATCATAGTGAAATAGTTAGAGGAAAAGCAAGAATGGTTATAAATTATAAAAGATTAAACGATAATACTAGAATGGATGGATATAAATTACCAGATAAAACAGAATTAATAAATAGAATACAGAATAATAATATTTTTAGTAAATTTGATTGTAAGTCTGGATATTGGCAAATAAAAATGGAAGAAGAAAGTATAGAATGGACCGCTTTTACTTGTCCAGAAGGACATTTCGAATGGTTAGTGATGCCTTTCGGTTTAAAAACGGCTCCTCCAATATTCCAAAGAAAAATGGATAATATTTTTAGGGAATATAAAAAATTTATATTAGTATATGTAGATGATATATTGGTATTTAGTAAAGATAGAAGAGAACATTTGGGACATTTACAGAAAGTATTTAAATTATTTGTAGACAATGGAATAATCATAAGTAAAAAGAAAATGGAATTATGTAAGACCCATATAAAATTTCTAGGAGTAACTATAGGAGAAGGTAAGATTAGTTTACAGCCACATATAGCAAAGAAAATTTTAGAAATGCCAGATAAGTTAGATAAAACAAAAGAATTACAAAAATTCTTAGGAATTTTGAATTATGCTAGACATTTTATTAAAGATTTAGGTAAAGTAGCAGGACCATTGTATTCAAAACAAGGTCTAAAGGACAAAAAACTTTTAATTCAGAAGATATAAAATTGGTTAAAAAATTAAAAGAAATGATTAAGAATATTCCAGATCTTGTTTTACCTTTAGAAAATGATTATTTAATAATAGAAACAGATGGAAGTTTAAATGGATGGGGAGCTGTCCTAAAAACTAGACCAAGTAAATATAGTAATAAGACAGAAGAAAGAATTTGTGCTTATCAAAGTGGTAAGTATAAAGAAAAAGGAAATTTAACTAGTATAGATGAAGAAATTTTAGCAGTAATATATGGGTTAGATAGTTTTAGATTATATATTTTAAATAAACCAGAAATTTTAATAAGAACTGATTGTGAGGCAATAGTAAAGTTTCATCAAAAGATTAATGAGAAGAAAAGTAGTAAGAGAAGATGGTTGAATTTTTTGGATGCAACCTCTGTTTATAATATAAAATTAGAGCATATAAAAGGAACATATATTAATTTAGCAGAATGATTAATTAATTTAATTATTTCCAAAATGCAGGCCGGAAAAGGCAAAGATAAAATACAAGACTCATCTTCATCAGACTACTATAAGGATTTGTATTTAAAGACATTATTAGGTAATACTCATTATAAACCTTTAAAACATATGGATTATACAAATTTAGAAAGACTTCAATTTGGACCTCATAATTTAATTTGTTATCCACAAAGTAATATGAGTTTCAGATTACATGCTAATACAAGAGTAGATAAATCTCAAAAATGTATAATAGACAATTTATGGATTTCTTATAATAAAAATCCTAGGGATGTTAGTTATTTTATTTCAACTATAAATGCTTTAAGTTTTTATTTTACTGAGAAAAATACAGATAAAAAATTTAAATTTTATGTAGTAATTCAGGGACATAAACCTGGAATTTTTCAGATGTGGACTGAGGTAGTAGAAGTAATTAAAGATTTTCCAGTACCACTTTTTAAAGGATTTAATGATTTTAATGAAGCTTTAGACTATGCTAGAGGAAATTTGGGACCAAATTATTATATTACTCCAAGTTTAAGACAACAAAATCCCCAAACTCCTCAATATAATATCCAGAAAGACACAGACAAGATAATTTTTTGTGATCATTGCTCATCTATGACTGAAGGATTCAAATGACTTAACCAAGAAAATAATAGACTGAGATCTGAAAAAGAAAAATTATTAGAAAAAATCCAAATACTCCAAGAGAGAGAGAAATCTTTATATTCAGAATTATATCAGATCAATACAAATAATCAGAGTTTTCCATCTCCTTTAAAAATGGATAAGACGGGTGTACACTCCCCAATGAATGTAAAAAGATCCTCTGTATCGGATAAACATACAGCTAATCCAGTTCAAACGGTAACTGGTAAAGATATATCAAATCCGTTTATGGCTGACACTTTGCCAAAAAGTGGAAGGATACCCCCTGCGAGTTTCCAAATAGCAGAGACATCTTCAAAACAAGAAGTAGAGACTTCATCAAAGACAAAGAAGAAAGGAATATGTATAACAAAAAATAGAAAGAAAAAAATAGAAGGTATGATAGAGAAAGCTATAAATAAAGCTTTAAAAGAAAAAACAAAAGAAGTAATCTTAGAAAATCCTAAGCCATAATCAGTTAATTCAGACAGTAGTGGATATAATCCAGCCATGGATCAATTTGCACAAGACCCAAACGAAGATGATGATTCAGGAATGAGTTTTGACTCTATCGCTCTACATAATTTAGACACTTGATCAGACAAGACGTAAGCGATGAGGTATGAAGACTAAAAACGCAAGCAGTGACGTATGTACAAAGAAGACGTAAGCAGTGAAGTAAGAAGGCATTAAAACAAAGAGATAAGAAAGAAACAACATAGCCATGTGACGATGGGGCCCCACAGTGCACCCGGCAGGTTAAAAAGTAACTTTCTATCAATTTGAAATCCGGATTTCAAGTCCAAATGCCACTATAAATATTCAAGATCAGCATCAGAATAAGAGCAGAGCGAGAAAAACCCAAGAGTGAGAAAACCTAAGAGCAATACATAAAAAATTTCTAAGTTTCTAAATTTTTCAATTTCTTTTATAAAAAAAAAAAGAAAAAAAAAAGAGTGTTTAGATTAAGTGAAAGTTTGTAAAGTTTATTTTCTAAGTTTTTGTTCAGTCTAGCGGGACTCCCGAAAGGGAAATCTCTTTCTACCTGAGACATGTAAGTAGTTTATGCTTTTTAAAGTTTATGTAACTTATCTCCCTTTATGTATAATTATGTTTAATTTATGAAACAAAGTAAATATGTTGTTCATATGTGTTCATATGTAATAATTGTTTAACTTTGAAGTAAACGGTTCTCTGAACAGTTTTAAATAGTATCAATGGACTAACCTGTAAATTCCTAGGAATTATTGAATGTCCGTTGAAGCCAGTTGTGCTGTTAGGACATAGTTATCCAGGGTGTGGTTAGAGAAGATTACTGTTTAAAATCAAGCTGTAAGAAAGAAGTGAAACAAGGTTAAAGAATTATTAAAAAAAAAATAAAAAAAATAAAAAAAACTTTGGGAGAAGTTACTAAAACTTAACAGCTAAAAACTATTTATATGTTAAAGGAACAAAGAAAGAGAGAGTACTGAGTAGGATTTACAACATATTTGATCAAAACTTTTAAATAAATTTTTTTTATTGAAAACCAACCTATAAATTATCTAAGTGTATGTGTATTCATATTATTTATCTAAGTGTATAATTTTGGTATCAGAGCCTAAAGATTCTAGTTTAGACATAAAAAGAATATTTTAATATTTATGAGACAACATAGATATTATATATATATAGAATTGCATAATTCATTAGCATATAGAGAATTAATACAAGTAAAGAAATTAAAAGAATTAAGAAAAGAGTTTTTGAAAATAACTGAAAATATAGATAATAATTTAGACAAAAATCATCCAGAATATAATCAAGTAAAAGACTTTGCAAGATTTGAATTAAATAATATAAATTACGATATAAAAATAAGAACAACTTTAAAAAATCATCTTTTAAGAAAAATCAAATATTTTCCTTTAGGATAAAAATTAATTCTTATGAAAAGGCATCCGTTGGCAAGACAAATATCTTTTAATTATTGGAATTTTCATATAGAATTACAACATATAAAAGAATCTAGATTAAAAATTAAAAAACTTAAAGAGTTGAAGTATATAGTAGAAGAATTATTAGTCCAAGATATACAACTACAATTTAGAGAAAGAATTATTAACTACGACGATCTAGTAGAAAGAATAACTTCAAAATTAAATTGGGAAATTATAGCTTTAGAAAGAAATATAGAATATATTAAAATAAGAATAGAATTTCAAAAAGAAAGTCCTATTTGGATTCCTTTAGGATAAATGGTTAAAATATCTAAATTACAAAAATTAAGAAAAATAATTGATTCATTATATCCAGAATATATAGAATTAAATAAAAATAAACAAGATAAAAAGAGATTAAATTTCCTTATAAATAAAATATCAAAATTAGAATCAAAATATATAAGAAAATTAAGAATAAAATATAATAAATAAGAAACCATAGCTAAATTAAGGGATTTAGAATATTTAGATTTAAAATTAATACCAGAAAAGAAATACAGAAAATTAAAAGACGAAGCTGTATTAAGGTGTAATTTTAATTTAGGAGAACATTTGTTACATGGTACAGATCAACAATTAAATAGTATTACAGATCTAATAATAAATTTAGGAGAAACAATACAATTAGAACAAGATAAAATATTAAAAAATATAGAAAAGCTAAAAGACCTGCAAATAAAACAAAATAAAATATTAGAAAGATTAGAACAAAATCAAGAATATTTAAAAAATCAGCAAGAAGATTTAAATAAAAAATTAAAAGTTAAGAAATAAAAGATATTAAAATAGGAAATTTAAATATATTAGAAAAAGATATAAAAGACTTAAAAGTAAAAATAGCTAAAATAGAAGAAATTGTACTTTCATGAATAATCCATTATATTTAGAAATTTTAAAGAAATCAAAATTAATACAACCTAATTCAGAAGGATTGTCAGATCATTCGCCTTTAGGCAAAGAAGATAGTATTATAATAAAACAAAATAATACAATAATTTTATTATTATTAGAGTTAAATAATAAATTAGATAAAATTAGTAAAGAAAAAATAAGAGAACAAAATCAAATAGTAAAGGAGAATAATATATAAGATTTAATAGACCAATTAAAAAAAATAGAAATTACTCCAAAAGAAGAGAGACAATTAAAAATAAAAAATAAACCATGGAAATTTTTCTTTTTAAAAGAAGAACAGACAGACCAAGATCAAGTTTCTCTCAAGACAATTTAAGAGGAGGAATATTAGCAAAAATTTTAGACTCTTCTAAAAATAAACCAAGTAGTAGTCAACAGTTAGAAGAAGTAATAGATGTAGATAAAGATATTCAGATTTTCCAACAAAATGAGACTAATTTCTGTAAAAGTATATATACAAATCTTTTTATCTTCATTACATATTAAACTATTTGAAACAGTATTTATTAATTCTTCTTCTGATTCTAATTTTTCTTGTTGTAAATCTTCTTCTACTTTTTCTTTTCTTTTATCATATATATATTATTTTAATAAGTTTTCTATTTAAGAAACTATAAATAAAAAATTACATATTTAGATGTAGAGAATTTTAAATTTTGATATATTCACTTAGAGAATATATGCGAGATCTACATTCATCAAAATTAAAATTTAATTTTTTTATGGCTAATTATTTCTATCTCAAAGCAATGATAATTTAAAAAGTCATCAAACCTTCACAACTATGTTGCATGAAGCTATTAGAGCATGTATTACATTTCTAAAAAAAAAAAGTTTTGTTTACATGTTCAAATATTTGTTTAATTGAAATCGTTCTTGTAGAAAATTATGTTTTAATGCATAATTGTTTTAAATATTTAGAGATTCCATACGTTACTTTCTAATAAAGGGGAATCTCATACACATCATCATCAACGTGTGTTATTTTAACAATTATTATTAAATTGGGGGATGTTTTTGTCATTTAATAATTTTTTACTTGATTATATTGCTTATCTATTTTAAGAAATCAAGACAAGTTCATTGTTTTCATTCAATACTACGTTTATCATTAAATAACTATATAAAGTAATAGAAGTCAAATTTAAATATTCAAAATATAATTCATAAAGTTAATTTAATAAAACAACCTTTTCATACTTTAATAATGGATTCTATTAAATTATTTTTTATAAGTATTGTTGCATTACATGAGACACTACAAAACGAATTATATTGCCAACACATATAAGTACTTTTAATTTTTTTTTAACTCATGCTAATTTGTGCGACTTGAAAATAAGGAAATTCTTCTTTTGACTATAACTCTTAGGTAACAGCTTGGACCAACAAAATTTTAAAAATAAATTTAATAATAAAATCTACGTTTTAAATACTTAACATAATATTGTTAGGCCTGTGCACAACACGTGTTATTGTCATGACCCAAACCACCGTGAGTGACACCCACACTAACCCTCAGGTGGGAGAGTCATTTACTAACTTCAATCTAACCCCTCATCCATTTAAAGAAAGCAAGATCGTAATATAGATTACTAAGTACACAGTCTTCAAACAATAATGGAGCAAGTTCCCATAAACGCAACCCATTATCAAAAATCATTGCGGAAAATAACTCCCTAGAATCTGTAATTCATAGTACCAAAACTCTAAAGTATCTAGTATAAGAGGATGCAACCCCAAAAAGAAAGCATAAATCTAAGAGTCTAAAATGTTTGTGTCTGAAAAGATGGACAAAGGGATAGAGAAGAATCCATAGAAGCCCGGAAGAAGTAGCTCACCCTTGGATTCAAATGTCTCACTTCTCACAACTGAGGTCTTGAAGTAGCCACCTAAATATGCCATGTACTCCACAAAGAAAGAGCAAGTGTAGTATCAGTACACAACCATCTTGTACTAGTAGGATCATACGGCCAGTTCCAAAACATGAATGTAAACAGGTAACTATAGTATAGTAATACAGGACAACACACACATCAACAAATCACAATATATATATATATATTCTCAATCACAAATCTTGACTTAATCAAATGCATGAACATGTTCCACATGATAACAAAATCACATACTTGTTCCTCTCATGAAACCTACATACAAACTGTTAGTGTACTGGCGTGGTACCCGAGCCAACCATTAGTATTTCATACCAGGTGTGGTATCTGAGCCAACCATTAGTATTCTGTACTGGTGTGGTACCCGAGCCAACCATCAAACACAAATAACATGTATAACCACAATCACAATGAATAACCACACTTGAAACCACAAGTAAATAAACAAGTTCATTGCAAGACATTATTAGCATGATTTCATTTTACATTGGCCTTTTAATTTTCCCCATATGCATTGCACAAGTAATCTATAAGGCAGTTAACATGCACAGATTAAAGAACTTGAAAAACAAACAACCATCACCTACCTTGAAACAAGCCTGAATACTCTACATAATTAGAGTTTTTCCCTTTTGTAAGGCCTTGACTTGTTCTTCGTCTAAAACAATAATAAATTACAACAATCAATAAACAATAGCCTAATTAAATCCAGATTATTACTTAATCCTAACCCTATGCCAATTTCATGATCATTTTACCAATACCACAGCTTTTTCCACCATTAATTCAAGTCAAAATCCTTCCCCAAGAGTAATTCACTAGATTCTAAGGATTAAGTATCAAAATACAAGTTAGGGGAGTGATTAGCTTACCTTTACCGAAGAAATTGATGGAAAAACTACTAAAGAATGCCCTTCCTTTTCTCAAGAACGGAGTAGCAGAAAATAAGAGGTTTTAGGACTTTTTTTGAGTCTCCATTTTTCAATACACCTTCTAACCTTGACATTCTAAATCAATCCCTTTACGTAGATATTGGAAGTTTTACTTCTGGAAAGTGTCACAACCTAGACCGTCGTAAGTGACACCCACACTAAACCTCTGATGGGAGAATCATTTGCTAACCCAACTTAACCCATCAAGACTAGTTAGATAAGCCAAATCATGAAAGAAAAAAACTAATCAGCAATTTTAATAGATAAAGATTGAGTTCCCATAAACTCAACTAGTTAAATAAAATCATTACGGAACTAAACCACCTAGAATCTGAAAGTCATAGTATTAAAACTCTAAGCCATCAAGAATGGGGATGCAACCCCGAAAACTAGAAAACATCAATCTAATAATCTAAAAATGTTTGTGTCCGAAAATATGGACAAAGAACTGGAGAAGAATACATGGCCACATAGAAGAGTAGCTCACCCTTGGATTCGAAAGTTAAGCATTCCTTAACAGAGGTCTCGTATCAGCCGCCTTAATATGCCCTATACTGAACAAGAAAAGAGCAAGTGCAGTACAACCACCATGTACTGATAGGATCATACGAATAGTTCCAAAACATGAATGTAAGCAATTAACCACATAATAGTTATACAGGCCAACACACATACCAACTGTCACAACATAATACAGATTCCAAATCACAATGTCCTGAATCAACCAATGCATGAAACATGTCCCACATGATTACAAAATGCACATACTCGGTCCTCTCATGGAACCCACACACAAAGTGTTAGTGTACCGATATGGTACCCGAGCCAACTATAAATGATTCATACAAGGCAAGGTATCCGAGGCAAATCTCATATCGGTGTGGTACCCGGGCCAACCAACAATCACAAACAGCATATATAATCACAATCATAATGAACAATCACACTTGAAATCACAAGTAAATAAATAGGTTTATTGCATGAGATTACCACATGAATCCATTTCACATTACCTCTTGGTTTTCTTCACATGCATTGCACAATAATACTATAAAGTAGCTAAGATGCACACATTACATACTTTGGAAAATCATAAACTATCACCTACCTCGAATCAAGCCTTGAAAACTCTAAAGAACCTGAGCTTTCCCCCTTTTCAATTCCTAGGCTTGTTCTTGGTCTAAACAAATAATAAAACACAACGTACAATACTAATGGCCTAAAAAAACTCGGATTATACTCAAATCCTAAATTTAGGATAATTCATGATTGTTTTACCCAAGTCAGGGCTTTTCCACCATTAAACCAATTCAAACCCTCCCCCAAGAGCAATACCCTAGATTCTAAAGTTTAAGAATCAATTTACAAGATAGGAGAGTATTTAACTTACCTTTACTGAAGAACTTAGTGTAAAAAAGGGTGGAAACTACCCTAAATCGTCCCTATCAACTTGAAGAATGAAGTTGTAGAAAATAAGAGTTTCTGGGACTTTTCTGCATAAAATACTGACTTATCCCACTATAGTGGCCCAACCCACTATAGCGCCTGCACAACTGCTATAGCGCCTACATAGGCATCCTGCTATAGCGGTTTGCCGCACGCTATAACAACTTGCATGGAATCAGAGTCTCATAAACCTCCCCAAAAGCTCCCATTCGCAACATACCTTCGGTCTTTGACGTTCTATACTAACCCTTACACACCAAGTTCGATTATGAGAGTTTTACTCACCCGGATTTGATTCTGAAAGGACATATGGACTCCTTAATGTCTTAGATACTAGAAAATATGATCCGATCATAGACATACCACATCGTCCATTGCCAGATTTCCCTAGACCCTGCCTCACTCAAATTTCATCAAAAACTGGCCTAGCCTAGAATTTTTAAATCAGTACCCAAAATTTTTTTTGGTCTAATTCTTTCAGCACTGGCCTCCCTATAACGATTTTAAGGGGTCCTTACAGAAAGCCCTATGGTCCCAAACCCAGAGACTATCCCCTAACGAGACACAATGCATAGAGTGGCATGACATAACACAAAGATTGACAAAATTGAAAGAAAATTGAAATACACATGCGGAAGCTAAAACTGAAATATCTGGATAGAGCCTAAAATACTGATATTCAAAAAAATATGGAATCCAACATAATATGGTGGAATCTAACTGACTATCTGAAAGTCTCTACTAATATGAGTTAGTGGGACAAAACCCTAGCTAACTCTAACATGAATGAAACAAAAATTCAAATAGTGAAAGAAAATAAGGGTTGTCCTCGAGGAGATGAGAACTTACCAATGCTGCTGCTAACTGATCAGAGATAGCACTAACTGCGGTCTAATGATGACCTTCAGAACCTATATTGTCAAACAATATAGGCAGAAAGCATGCGGGTAGTACTTGGAATATACTGAGTAAGGAGAAAATGCATAATTTACATGATATCTGAATATACTGAATCTGTAAAATATGTTAATGCAATGACCAAGTAAAACTACATGAAACTGGGACTTAGAAATTGCTACTAAAGGTCCACGGATGCTAAAAAGAAACCTTCATCCCTAAAGTACTCTCGGTGCTAAGTACACTCCCAACGAAAACATGCAAAATTATGAGAAAAGTAATAATCTAATAATAGTGAATCATACTTATAGTTGATAATATACAGAGTAGCTCATAAATCAAGATAACTTAACATATCTAAAAGATACTTTATTCAAAAGCATCTAAATCATGATATTTATGTATACTGAGAGATATGTTATTTGAAAGCATCATAATTCATGAATATCTGATAATCTGAGACATGCATATGAAAATAACATAATTTTGATCATGAAAAATACTTGCATGCTATGGGTTCATGAAAATTATCATTGGAAACAATGAACTATAATCAAAATTATGCAATTAAAGAGCAATAATGAAGAAGAAACTGAATTTCAATAAGAATCCATTAAAATCATAGAAACCCTAGTTTTGGGGAAATCATAACTTAAAGAAATTAGGGTTTTTTTGAGACTCAATGGATGAAGAGAGACTCATTGATGAAGTTCCCACATACCTAGAACGAAACCCTAGCTTGAATCCTTTAGTAGAGACTTGAAGCTTTGGAGCCATAGCTTGCTTGAGGGAGAAGCTTGAGAGAGAAAGAATAGGAGAGAATGACGGGTTAGGGTCTTTAGGAATCACTTAAACCCACTAAGAATAGGCCAAAATGACATAGTATAGGAATAAAAAGAGTGGGAAAAAACTCAATTAACCTTCGTTAACAACCGTCGAAAGTCATCTATGGACAACATCTATGGATCATAGTTCCTCTTATGGACCGTAGGAGCCTTCTCATAGAAGACAGGTGAGATTTCTGAGTTTCTGAACACTGAACTCTGAACACATTTCACGACCCATACTTCCTTATACGGCCCGTACTAGCTATTCGTAGAAGTTAATCTGAGAAACAATTTGTGGTTCTAAAGTTACTATCCATGAGACCCTCTTCATAGTTCGTAGAAGCTTATACGACCGGTAAAAGCTCATTTGTTCTGTTCAAGTGAATTTTTCCACTTTTTGAACTTTGATCTACAACCAGGTTTACAGCCCGTACAACTTATATGCCTCGTAAACATGACTCGTAATCAGTGACCTAATTTTCTTGAAATTTGAAGTGTCAATCATGAAAGGTTTCCACGAGTCATAGCTCTATGTACGACCCATAAAGACCTCTCGTAATTCCCAAAAATACTACAAACTTAATATTTTCTGCACCTCTCCTGGTTTGA
Organism: Solanum appendiculatum; assembly: GCA_018342035.1. NCBI lineage: Eukaryota > Viridiplantae > Streptophyta > Magnoliopsida > Solanales > Solanaceae > Solanum > Solanum appendiculatum. The sequence continues at coordinate 274,668 of JAGDQO010001926.1, read as the reverse complement.
TTTCAACTAGGCACTTTTGAGGTGTTACAATATCTCTCACTTAAGAACATTCATCCCCAAAAGGGGTCTAACTAGGCTGAAAAGAGAAAGGAAAGATATTTAACCAATAATGAAAGCTAAACACTGAAAAGTGACTGACTCCGAACTAAACATCAGAGCTGATCTAATTTCACGAACATGCATGCATATTGTGACATGAAAATACTGAAAAACATGATTCTAAAAGAGTACTAAGGAGGAACTATTACCTTACGGTGAAACTGAACTGGAGGAAAAAGATGTAGATACTTGGAAATCATCTCAGCTTCGGCTTTCCAAGTAGCTCCCTCAACTAATCGATTCATCTAAAGGAATTTCACTGAAGTGACTTCCTTATTCCTTAACTTACGAAACTGACGGTCAAGAATCTCAACCGGAACCTCCTCGTAAGAGAGACTTTCCTTCACACAGATGCTTTCTAAATGAACCAATGCATTTCTTGAACAAGGACACATGAAATACAGGATTCGTTGATGCTAATTCTGAATGCAAATCCTTCTCATAAGCTACATTACCAAAATGCCTCAAAATTTGGTAAGGACCTACATAACAGGGACTAAGCTTCCCTTTCTTAACAAACCTCTTCACCCCTTTTATGAATTAATTTTTCAAATAAACCTAATCATCTACAAAAAATTCAAGCTCTCTTCTCCTCATAGCTGCATAAGATTTCTCTCTAATCTGGGCCATTCTCAATCTATCCCTAATAAGTCGAACTTTCTCCATGGACTCATGAACTAACTCGGGCCCTATCAAATCCATCTCACCAACTTCAAACCAACCAATAGGAGACCTACACATCCTACCATAGACCGCCCTAAATAAATCTATCTAAATACTAGAGTGATAACTATTAATATAAGCAAGCTCAATCAAAGACAAATGATCATCTCAATTACCTTTAAAGTTAATCACACAAGCTCTCAACATATCCTCCAAAGTTTGAATAGTCCGTTCATCCTGACAATCTTTCTCCGGGTGAAAAGATGTGCTAATCTTAGCATGAGTACCAAGGCCTTTTTGAAAAGATCTCCATAATTGAGAGGTGAACTGAGTACCCTTATTTGAGATAATGGAAAATGAAACTCCATGCAATTTTACCAATTCTAGAATGTAAAGTCTAGCATAGTCATCGACTGAATATGAGGTCTTAACTAGGAGGAAATGTGTTGACTTAGTCATTCGGTCCATATCTATCCAAATAGAATCATGTTGACGATGTGTGTGAGGCAAGCCCGTGATGAAGTCCATATTCAAATCTTCCCACTTTCAAGTAGAAATACTGATATCCTGAGTCATACCTCCTGTTTTTTTAATTCTCAACCTTAACTTGTTGGCAATTTGGAAACTTAGCCAAATTCCCCAATATTTTTCTTCATCCCATTCCACCTATAAACTTCTTGTAGATCATGGTACATCTTAGTAGCTCCCGGGTGAATAGAATACTAAAAACTTTGAGCTTCTAATAGTATTTGTTGCCTCAACCCATCAACATCTGGAACACATAACTGACTCTGATAACGAAGCACACCATCTCCTCTTTGGGAGAAAGCCTCAATAGATTTTTCGAGAGCCGCTTTCTTCAATTCAACTAAAGTTGGATCATCACCTTGATTTGCCTTAACATCCAACACATGAGATGATTCTGATCCAATCTAAACAATAACTCCACCATCCTCTAAATCAGCCAAACAAACTCCCAAGGGAGCAAGTGTGTGAACATCACAAACTAACTCATTTTTCTAATCCTCAATATAAGCAATATTGTTCATGGACAATCTACTAAGAGCATCTGTAACCACATTCATTTTTCCCATATGGTAAAGAATAATCATGCCGTAATCCTTTAATAACTCGAGCAATCTTCTCTGGCGAAGATTTAAGTCCTTCTTCTTGAACACATATTAAAGGCTCTTATGATTAGTGAGCACATCCACATGAACACTATAAAGATAGTATCTCAAATCTTCAAGGCAAACAATACTGTTGCCAACCTTAGATTGTGAGTTGGATAGTTCTTCTCATAAACCTAGAGTTGCATAGAAGCGTAAGCTATGTCTTTACCATATTGCATCAATACACAACCAAGAAATATTCTAGAGGCATCACAATACACCATAGAACCATCTGGTAAAAACAAAATTAGGATTGAAGTAAGTCAAGTCTTCAACTCCTGAAAACTCTTTTCACAAGCTTTGGACTACTAAAGTTTTACCTTCTTTTGAGTCAAACTAGTCAAAGGATAATTAATAGAAGAAAATCCTTCCACAAACCATCCATATTAACCAGCTAGACCCAAAGAAACTCCTAATATCTAAGGGAGAAAGAGGTCTAGGCCAAATCTTAACTGTTTCGGTCATCTTAGGATCAACTTGAATGCCCTCTCCAAAAACTATATGGCCAACAATTGACGGCCCTTAAGAATCTACGAGACAACCCTCAAATGGTCTGTATGTTCGTCCTCACTCCGAGGATGGATCAAAATTTCATCTATGAGGACAATGACAAACATATCTAAATACTGTTTGAACACCTTGTTCATCAAATCCATGAAAGTTGTAGGAGCATTTGTTAGACAAAAAGACAAAACCAAAAATTCATAAAAATCATAACGAATCCTGAAAGTTGTCTTTGGAATGTCACATTCTTTGAACCTGAGATGATGATAGCCTGATCTGAGATCTATCTTTGAGAAGAAGCTAGCACCCTGAGGTTGATCAAACACATCTTCAATCCTGGGAATGGGATACTTATTTTTGATTGTGACCTTGTTCAACTTATGATAATCGATGCTCATTCTGAGGAAACCATCTTTTTTACACACGAAAACAACTTGAGCATCCTTTGGAGAGATACTGGATCTGATGAAACTGTTACCTAGAAGGTCATTTAAGTAATCTTTCAACTCCTTAAGCTCAGCTGGAACCATTCTATAAGGAGGGATAGAGATAGGCTGGGTATTTGGAAGAAGGTCTATTGTTGACACCCACTTTTGATCCTCATTTCTTTAAATTATATTTTCTTGAGCTTCTAAGTTATTAACAAAATATTATGTTATTTTTACCATTATTTCTCATCATTATTGATTTCATTATTATACTATCGTTTGTCACAGTTTTAGAATTACTAAGGTAAAAGGGCTCATTACCCCTCCTAAAGTTGAAGCTTTTTATGTAGTGTACACCTAAACTATAACCCGTTCTAAATACCCCCCTGAACTTGTTTATTCATCCATCGCGTGAACCTTTATTCTCCACTTGGCATAGAAATTGATTACAAACTCTAACAGGTGCGTGAGGAAGTAAAATATCTGCCACATCACAAAGCTCCAACGGTAAAAAACATAAAAATCTCCATTTTTCATTAATTTTTGGCCTCTTTTCAGAACATTCTCTCTCTATTCTCTAATTATTTATTCTCCCCAAACCCTTCTCCCTTTTCAAATATCAGAAATTTCCTCTCTTTTTCATTTTTTCCTTCTCCATCTTTGCCTTTTAAAATTGAATTTGCTAAATTCATGAATTATAATATGAGACTTGTTTGTTTATGTGGGACTCCTCCAATTCTGAGAATTTCAATATGGACAGATGACAACCCTGGACGTAGATTTCTCGGTTGTAGGTACTATGGGGTATGTATTATTTCGTAATTTTTTTCTTTTAATTTCTTATTATGTAATTTTTTTAACTTTGATTTTATGGAATGCAGTCCTTATTTCGAAATCCTTGTAAGTTTTTCGATTGGTATGATCCAAAATTTCTCAATCAAGCGAATGTTGTGATTTTGGGTCTGTTGAAGAAGACCAACAAACAACAAAAACAGCTGAAGTGTAGAAGGATGTTAAAACTAATTTTGTGCATTAGTTTGATATGTAATGTGATATTGTTCTTTTATTTAGTGTGTCGTTGACTCGTCATTAGTGAATGTGACTATTATTAGATTATCATGTTATTAACGTAAGGACTGAAGGTGTTATTAACGTAAGGACTTAAGGTAATTGTTTGGTTTGGTGTATTGTTATAGCTAGATGACTAATGATGTATGTTTCCGCTGATTAAAGAAATATATATATATATATATATATATATATATGTTGGTGTATGTTCAATTAACTTGTCCTTTTTCATAAAACTATAACTACATGGAATAGGTAATATGTAACAAACACACAAAGATGTAGTGATAACAACTAAGGTAATAATGACATAAAGGCATGACATAAATAGTGCTTTCTTGATCATTAAACACAAACATCATAGTGCTTCATTGTTTCAACCAACAACCACCACAATACTTACGTCAACCACCAATACACAAAACAGTCACTAATTTAAGTTTGGTTGAACAACCACACAACCACCAATACACAAAACAGTCACTAATTTAAGTTTGGTTGAACAATCACACAACCACTAAAATACAAAACAGTCACTAATTTAAGTTTGGTTGAACAACCACACAACCACCAAAACACAAAATAATCACTAAGTTTGGTTGAACAACCACAAGTACTAAATATACCAAAAGTACATTAACAACCACCAACCACACACATTATCTAAGAAGTTTTCTTTGAGGGAGATTTTCCCTTGGCTTGTGCCCTTGTCTGAATTCCAACAGCTTTTGATCTGGTTTGAATACGATGCATAACTCTTTGGACTTGAAGTTCTCTTTGAGTAATGGCCTGTTTGCCTTTCCACTTCAGTCCCTTGGGAGGTTTATAACCAATATCACCTGTCACATGTGCAGAACTCACCACACCAGTAGTAACCCTCCTACTGCTAGCCAATCCTTGATGAAACAGTAACAACTTAGTTATTTTTGGACTCACATTTAAAAATATAATTTTGACAATGTTAAAAGACACTTACATTAATACAAGTATATCCAGTATCACAAACAAATACACCTTTTCCCACAACTCTTGGCCTCTTCTTGTAACCACTTCCTGCACCTCTTCTTGTACAAGTATTGTTGCTGCTTGCTCTTTCATATTGACCTCTACCCTTCTTTTTTCCGGTGGAGGACTATTGTGAGAAGAAAAAGAATAAAACAAGAGACTAAATTAATAAGTAACCTAATCTAATTTATAAAAGTCTAAGCAAATTTATGTGATCATACCTCTTGAGTAGGTGTTGGTGTAGACTTAGGTTTAGGATTTTTTGGACAATTTCTTTTGTTATGATTTGCTCCTCTGCAGATTGAACATGTCATTACTGTCCCCAGTTTTGGCAACTTCCAAGCTTTTCACACTTCACCAATTTCTCTTCTTCTGTTCTTTGGTGGCCTACCAGACATTTTTCTTACCTCGGGTGGTTCAACTATTGGATTTCTACTTTCAAGCTACATTTTCATGTTTGGGACTAGTTGAATAAAATGAGAATATGTCTTCATATATGTCTTTTTTTATACCAGCTTGAAATTGCTTGTGATGCATCCATGTTCAAGTGGTTCATTACTGCTATACCATGTGCACATGGAATACCTTTTAATTCCCAAGATCTGCAACTATATTTCTGTTGATCTAAGCTCACAGTATGCTTGTATGCCCCTTTTAACACTTCAAACCCTTCATCACCATTTCAATCAATGTTGCACTGCATTGATCTTGCTACATTGGCATTGAATACCATCATTGCCATTGGAGATATTTCATTTGTCCAAGAATCAGCAAATGCTCTTGACTTACTCACCCTACTCATCACCTTAATTCTAATTTCTTCCAACATAGAAACAATAGTCTTGTTCCTAGGTCCCAAAATCCAAGTGTTGAAACTCTCTGCCATGTTGTTATCTATACTGTCACATTTGGAAAAAGTCTGAAAAAAAGCTTTGCACAATCTCTCCATGTTGTATTTGATAAGGTCTTCAATTATACCTTTTCCCAGCTTGGCTAGACCATTAAAATTGTGCCTCAAAAGTAGCTCTAGCACAAGCCCAGAATTTCTTCCTTCTCTCTATGCCTCTCCAATTTTGTGACCAATTAGCTAATATATGTCTAGCTCACATTCTGAAAATACTTCATCTGCAGCAGCTAATAGTCCATGTAGTTGCCAAATAAAATAATAAAGATAGCTAAATTTTGCTCAAATTAAATTAAAGACAAATAAAAAAGAAATTGAGTTACCTTTTGCATATCACTAATAATAGTGATCTGGGAACCATCTCCTAAATTAAGATCATCTTGCAGAATGGTCATGAACCATTTCCATGTGGCCTTACTCTCAGTACCAATTATTGCCCATGCTATTTGATACATTTGATTGTTTGCATCCTTAGCAACAGCTACCAAAAGTTGACCTTTGCAAATTCCTTTTAAAAAATCACCCATCCAGCCCTATACATCTTCTGCATCCTTGTTGGAAATCTTTTTTCATAGCATCAAAACATATATAAAAGGAGTGAAATTGTTTCATCCTATTTTCTGAATCTGTAAGCTTTACAACACAAGTGCTACCAGGATTTGTTTGGAGTAACACATCCTTGTAGTCTAGGATTCTGTTAAATTCTGCCACATGGTCCCCCATAACTTCCTGTAAAACTATTTTTCTTGTTTTTAAACAAATTGCCTTGCCTACATAAACATTCAACTCTTTCCTCACCCAATCTTGTATTTCCCACCCTTTTATACTAGGTTGAGAAATAATCCTATCTTTCAGATAGTTAGATAAAAACTTTGAATTACATAGGAAATTATTGTTGGTCCTAGTACATTTGTGCCTTGGGTTATAGGTCTTGATAGTGAAGTTCTCACTCCTCCCTTCCTTGCTTGCATACAACAGCCATGGACAACCACTTTTACGCTTGACCCTTACTCTGGTACTTTTATTCACATACTTGTCTAACTCAACCCCCTTCTTTATAACATATTTTGTAACTGCCTCTCTAAATTCCTTTACACTTTCAAATACCAAACCACACTGCCATATTACAACATCACAAGTAAAATCATATATCACTCTATTACTCTTCTTTCTCCCCCTTAAATTCCCTCCTTCAAGTTCATCATCAGAAACAGGCAGTAACTCATCATCACAAGTAACTCAACTCCTCATGCACATCACTTCCATAGTCAATAGATTGGTCAGAACAAAGAGAATCATTGTCTATATCTTGCTCTACTTTTTCTTGCGCACTTGGTTTAACTTCTTCTAGAACAGAAGGTTCAGTTTCTTGTTGAACAGAAAGTTGAGTATCTTGTTGGACAGAAGGTTCAACTTCTTCTTCATAATCAGTCCAATCTATTGAAGAATAACCATCATCAGTTTCTTGTTGGACACTTGCAACCCCTTCATTCTTAATTCTTTGACTAGATGGAAAGGTAGAAGAAGAACCTAACCCTAGATCTTGATTTTTTGCTTGTGCAGTTAAAGAACCATCAGATTCCCCAAGTGCATTGAAAGACTCACCAACTTGACTTAAAGATTGACTAATTTGGCTTTCAGTGGGACCCAAATCCTCCAGAATAGAGTCATGACACACATAAATATCTATTGTGTCCCCATCATGCAAAAACAGTGCAATATCACAAATGTCCATGTTAGTTTTCAATTCAACCAGACCCCCTAGAGATGGAACTGCATAAGTTTTTCCTAACTTACTAATCCCAAAAGACTTAGCATAATCTGCAAGTTCAGGAATTGACAAATAATCTTCATCCACATTAGACACATATTCAGTCCTTCCACCAACATATATTGGACCTACCTCACTCACCAAAATACCCCCAAATTTGAACCTTAAATCGAGGTACTTAGTAGCCATAGTGTAAACCTATAACCACAACAACAATCAATCATATAACCACAATAACAACACCAAAACAGAGGCAACAACACCAAAACAGAGGCAGAATCTAAAATATAATTTTACTCATAAGCATACAATTATACAAGGACATTTACATAAAATTCTAATATTTAACAATACCAAAACAGAATAAATGAATTAGAAAACAAAAAATCTATAAAATATTAATTTTACTCACAAGCATACAAATATACATAAGGAAATTACAAAAAACCCCAACATTAAACAATACCAAAATAGAATATTGAAATCAGAACCCTAGAAGTTTGATTTTACTAAAAGGCCCTAATTTTTTGAACTAATTACTAGAAACCCTAATACTCATGCATGCATAACCTGAACAAGTTCATAATAATACATTCAGTAAGTAAAAACTCTAGTTCAAAATTATCAAATCCCTAATCGAAAGCTCAATCGGAAACTATGGCGAAACCCTAATAAAAAAATATGGTGAAACCCTAAACGAAAAATATGAAAAACTATAAATGAAAAAGTAAAGAAAACAGACAATAACACATTATAAGAGTGGATAATCACTTACTTGGTAAGAATTTCAGACAAGATCGAAAGAAAATCGACCAAACGCTTCATGAAATCGAGCAAGAGCTTCACGTCTAACAACTACAACAGACCCAAATTGAGCAAGAGTTTCACGAAAACCTCTGTTGATTACACTTCTTAGTGAGCCAAAATGTTTAAAATCTACCCTTTACTTCGTCGATTTTTCTCTGTTAGAGAGAAGATACTTCGTCGATTTTTCACTGTTAGAGAGAAGATTAGTGAGAAGTTTTGAGAAGTGAGAATGACTATTATTTATCTAGTGAGAAGATTGACTATTATTTATCTAGGTGGGCTATTATTTATCCAACTGGAAATCCACATCAACTATTTTTCCAATATGTCGTGCGCGTGTAAACACGATTGGTGGAGGTGGAGAATAAAGGTTCACGCGATGGATGAATAAACAAGTTCAGGGGATATTTAGAACGGGTTATAGTTTAGGTGTACACTACATAGAAAGCTTCAACTTCAGGGGGGTAATGAGCCCTTTTGCCAATTACTAATAAAATACACTTTTTCTTAAAAAGTCACTACTATCACTTTGTGTTTCATTTTAATTGATTGTCGTCATTTTATTTCAAATTACATACTTACTAAATTAATATAAATCATTAGCGAAAAGTTGTAATATTAGTACTTTGTTTTCAATATACTAATTTTATATTACATTAATTATCAAATTGGAAGCTCAAAAGAATTATTTTAAAGAAGGAAAAAACTCGAGAAAAATATCAATCATTCTGCCAATTCGGCTACTAAATTTGTCCAAAAAGATTCAATTTAAGGCCCAACGCAGCCCATGCACATTAACCCATCAGACCTCTTTGCAGTACTTCCCATTTTATCCTCAACTTAATCACCTAAAATACTTGAAATGTCCCTCTACATCCTAGAACAATTAGGGTTTCATTTTTTTCTTCAAAGCCCCTCAGCAACCACACCTGTCTCTCTTCTTCCCATCTATTTTCAGAAAAAACAAAACTTGTTGATCATGGACAGAGGTTAGGTACTCCATTTTTGTGCTACTATCTTGTAAATCACGTGAAGGACGTCTAAATGGTAACGTTCAGATTTGAAGACTCTTTTGACCAATATCAAAGTTTAAAACTCATATTCCCGCTCAACATATGAGGAACCCTAACTTTTCCCTATAAATACTTAGTAGGCGTTTGGCAATATGATTTCATGATATGAAATCGCATGATATGAGATTTTTCAGAGTTTGGACATGCGATTTCACGCTGATTTTATCTCATGATTTCATATCATGAGATGAAATCTAAAATTCACAAAAAATCATGATTTAGAAATTTCAAATCATGATATGAGTTTTTTCAAATACAAAAATTGACTCACAAGTTTATATTTTATAAAAAAATCCACATTTAATTTATATATATCCACTAATCATTTATTTCATATGTAAATAAAATTTATAATTCATATCACTACTTTTTAAACCGTTTGTATCTCATATAACGATTATTCTCGCCAATATAAAATTTATTTTTACTTCAAATCAATTCTTAATTTACCATTTATATTCACCAAATTCATTATTTTTTATCAAATTTATACTACTTCATTCAAACTAATTTTTAATAATAATTATAAATTCATCATTATATTGAGTTGACAAAAGAGACATTGCATTTTAATTCACTCGATCTAGACTCGTTTTTCATTTGCAAAAGGGTGTAGATCCGAGGCTCAAAGACGTCATAGTTTACTGCACCCCAAAAGGTCATTTTATTCCTTTCTTTCTCTTTTTTGATTCGACCAAGATCTTTGACATATATTCTGATTATGTTTATGTGTTTAAGGTGATTTTAATTTTGAATTATTTTTATTATATATTAGATGTAATAAAGATAGGGACTTCATCCTTGCTACTTAGATTAAGGTAATTACTCTATATTTGGCATTTTATTTTTTTTTTAAAAATATGATCTCTATTTCACTATTAATTAAAAGCATCTTTATAAGAAACCTCTATTAACTTGAAAGTGCTCCTCTGTATGAGTTTCAGTTTAGTAGTTATTGTCTATATAACACATGTCATTATTCATCGTGCAAAATATACATTTAAGTTATTTATGGTCGACGTAGTCAAGTTTTGCATTATAGGTGTTTTGGCTTTACGAGAAATCATGAATTAATTTGTCAATGATCTTGCCCTCTATGTTTTTGATTCCATGAGATCTGTGTCACTCCCCGAGCCTACACCATGGACGTGGCCAGCACTCGAGAACCATTGCTGGTCTCCAAGAGAACCCTTGGTCTGGCTGACTCTTTAGTGAAAGACTTACTTAAGCAATATGCGGCTTAAAACAAAATTCGATCATTTAAACTCAAAGTCAATACTCAACTCAAACGTCTGAAAATACTCAATGTAATCAATATAATAGTTGTAAGACAGTTTAATAAAAACTCTAAGGACTTCTTAAATCTAACTATCTATGAAGCCTCTAATAGTAAGATAGGTGTTGGGACAAGACCCACGACATCTCAAAGCTACTAAAATGAAAGTAAATGTGAAGTCTTCTGGAATGCAAGGAGGCTCACCAAGAGAAATCTGAAGTGCAAAGTGATCTCAACGAAGCGCCTGTTGATGATCCTGAATACCTGTATCTCCATCATAGAAAGATGCATGTCGAATGACATCAGTACATGGAATGTACGAGTATGTAATATAGCCGAAGCAAAATAATTGAAAGAAGAGACTGCAACAGATAAAATATACTTAAGCTGAATGTAAAGCAATAAAAGAGTTAAATCATTTATAACTTTACAAATACTTACTCATCTTTGAACTCAACATAATAGGTGATATATGAAAATACACTTTAACTCTAATTGGGAGATTCTCTAACCAACAACCATCACTATGAGCTACGTGATGATGCTACCAAAACTGTCCTATGCCTTTCCATGGTATAGACCTCTCAACTAAGTGGATCCACTAAGCAATAAGGAATCATCTAAAAAGTATGACCCTTTTTACCCATGTTGGTGACATGGTTTAAGAGGATGTTGAGTTGTCTAAACCCGTCCCCATATCGGTGCTCAATACTACTCCCAATAATATATACTCATGCTCAAATTTTTAAAACATACTCTTTCTCTGATTTTAAGATAATTGCTCAAAATATCCTCCTAAAAGAGGTAATGCTCTGAAGTATCTCTGAACTCATTACTCATTTAGAAAACAAGGTTTCTCTATTCTCAATGTAAAAAGTGTTACATTTGGGAATACTTAGTTCCCTTATACTCTTACTCAAATCATGTTAAAAATTCTTTCTAAAACTCCTTGCTTTCTCAGAAAATCAATTTAATAAGATTACATTTGTTTGAAAGATCCTCAATAAGAACTCAATGAATACTCAAGAATAGGGTTCATGCTGAAAAATAGACATGAACAATCAACTCAACAATATCAATGCACAATATACAACAACTCAATAATTAGGAATAGAAACTCAAAATCAAAAATTTAAGAACTCAGAACTCAATATCAAACTCATCTCAAGAACACTCAAAACTAAGGATAGAACCCTAGATTACTCTTTTACTGATAAAATGTAGATGTGGGGCGCGAGGACGAACTAGTTCAACACTATGACAACCTTACATACCTGGAAGAACAAAGTTCTTGGTGAAACCAACGAAAACTCGAAGTGTGATTGAAGACATAGTTTTTTCTCCTCTTGGAACCTTGCTCTAATGACTTGAAGTATTAATGAACGTAAAATAATTGATTAATACTATCTAAAACCTTAACTAGGTGTAAAAAGGTCAGGGTTTAGGCTTAGAAGGGGTGGGAAAAGACTGAACTACCTCTCTTTAAAAGCTGACATAAGTCATCCACAGGACTATCCACGGTTCGTGGTTTGATCTACGGATTGTAGATCCCATCCGTGGAATTTATATTGAATTTAAAGCTCAAAAATTTTATTCTACGGGTCCAATCTATGGACGATAGATCCAATTCGTAGAATTTATACAATTTCCAGGCTCAAACGACCATTATACGGGTCAAAACCACAGACCGTAGAAGTTCCTACGACCCATAGAATGGATCTATAGGAATTGGACTCTGAAAATCAGACTCTCGAAAATTTTTGACAACTTGACAGTATGGGTCATCGAAATTTTGACGGCCCGTAGAAACAAGTCATAGGAACTGACTTCAAGTAACTCTGATATAATAGTGTCTGGTAAAACGACCATAACATTTTACTCCGAACTCGAAATGAAGCAAACTAGGTAGCATTGGAAAGAGGACTCAAAGACCTTCAATTTGGTAGGCCATAGGCCACTTAATTCATTATGTTCTGGGATATATAATCATTTGAAGTTGACATAAGTAGAATCTTATATCAAAACTTACTCGGTAAAGAAGCTTTCAACTCAACTTTGGGCTAGGGGACTCTAGAGACCTTAATTCATATCCAAATTCATTTCCACACTAAAGAATTGGCATTTACCCATATGAGCAATTTAAGGATCAATCGATACAACCTTACATGTAAATAAAGAATGGTTGGGCATTAGCATAGAAATTTTTGGGGTGTTACAATATCTCCCCCTTGAAATCATTCGTCCTCGAATGATGAGTGAATTGAGCATCGAAAGGATAGGGAAATTTTTAACAACCCAATTTAATGCAAAATACACATAAAACTCATGAACTCAAAACACTGAAGGAGGGACTAAGTTGAATGAGTACTTTAGGAAGAGTTAATACCTTGGACTAAAACTAAATCGAAGGAAAAAAGAGGAGGGTATCTAGTCTTCATATCCTCCTCAACTTCTCAAGTTGCCTCCTCAACAAACTGATTTCTCAATAAGACCTTGAATGATGTAACCTCTTTGGTTCTCAACTAGCGAACCTGATGATTAAGAATCTGAATGGAAATCTCCTCATAAGATAGGTTGTCCTTAATACCAATATTCTCGGTAGGCACAATAAGTGAAGGATCACTCAGGCATTTCTTTAGCATAGAGATGTGAAATACTGGATGAACTGCTGCTAACTCTGGCGGTAGCTTTAACTCATAAGCTACATTTCCAACTTTCTTGGATATCCTATAAGGACCAATGTATCAGGGACTGAGCTTTCCATTTTTACCAAATCTCATAACACCCTTCATAGGTGAAACCTTTAGATATACCCAATCATCAACCTCAAACTTCAAGACTCTCCTTCTAACATTTGTATAGGATTTTTGATGACTCTGTGCTGGTTTCAACCTTTCCTGAATAATCTTCACCTTTTACATGGCTTGATGAACCAAGTCTGGACCTATCAACTCAACTTCACCAACCTCAAACCAACCAATAGGAGATCTACATCGTCGCCCATAAAGAGCCTCCAAAGAAGCCATCTGGATACTGAAGTGATAACTATTATTGTAAGCAAAATCTATGAGAGTTAAGTGATCATCCCAATTACCTTTGAAATCCATGACACATGCTCTCAACATATCCTCTAGGGTCTGAATTGTGCGCTCTGCTTGGCCATCCATCTGAGGATGAAAAACAGTACTAAGGTTTAGCTTCGAACCCAAACCTTTCTGAAATGACTTCCAAAACTAAGCGGTGAATTGTGCACCCCTATCCAAAATGATAGACAAAAGGACACCATGAAGTCGCACTATCTCATGGATGTACAAACTTACATAATCTTCTACTGAATTGGTAGTCTTCACCGGTAAGAAATGGATTGATTTAGTCATTCGGTCTACATCACCCAAATCGAATCATGTTGCCTATGAGATCGGGGCAATCCAGTAATGAAGTCCATATTAATCATCTCCCGCTTCCATTCTAGAAGAGCTATGTTCTGAGCCACACCATATGGCCTTTGGTGTTCCACCTTGACTTGCTACCAATTTGGGCACTTAGCAACAAAATTTGCAATACACCTCTTCATACTATTCCACCAATAGACTTCTCTCAAATCATAGTACATCTTCGTGGAACCCGAATGGATAGAATATCTGAAACTATGCGCTTCTGCCATGATCCTCTCTTTGAGTTCATCTACCTTTGAAACACATAATCTACCTTGATATCTCAATAGACAATCTCCCCCTTGTTCAAAAATCATCACATTTTGCTTATGAACATTTGCCTATAGTTCAAGTAAGATGGGGTCTTTGTCTTTCTTTTCCTTCACTTCTGACACTAATGACGATTCAGCCCCATTCATCACAACAACTCCACCTTCACTGGAATCTACCAAACAGACTTCCAGACATGCAAGTCAGTGAACTTCCTTAACCAACTCTTTCTTTCCTTCCTCGACATGAGTAGCACTCTCCATGGACAATCGGCTCAAGGCATTAGCAACAACACTAGCCTTACCTGGGTGATAGAGGATACTCATGTCGTAATCCTTGAGTAACTCTAACCACCTCTTTTGTCTGAGATTAAGCTATTTCTGACTGAAAACATACTGTAGACTCTTGTGGTCGGTGAACACATCCACATGAATGCCATAGAGATAGTGACGCCATATCTTAAGAGCAAAAACTACTACTGCCAACTCGAGATCATGAGTCGGATAGTTCCTCTCGTGAATCTTAAAGCTGCCTAGAAGCATAGACTTATACCTACCATTCTGTATCAACATACAACCAAGCCCCACTCTGGATGCATCAAAATAGACAACAAAGCCCTCTGTACCCTCTGGTAGGGTCAACACTAGAGCAGTAGTTAACCGAGTTTTCAATTCCTGAAAGCTTTGCTCACTAGCTTCAGACCATTGAAACTTGGTTGTCTTATGAGTCAACTTAGTCAATGGGTATGAAATAGATGAGAACCCCTCGAAGAACCTTCTATAGTACCCTTCCAACCCCAAGAAAATCCTTATATCAATTGGGGATGTAGGTCTGGGCCAATTCGGCACTACCTCAATCTTCTGAGTGTCGACTCGAATTCCTTCGCCAGACACTATGTGTACTAAGAACGCCATGGATTCAAGCCAGAACTCACACTTAGAAACATTGGCATATAACTCTCAATCTTTGAGAATTTGGAGGACTATTCTGAGACTATTGGCATGTTCCTCCTCATTCCTCGAGTGGATCAGAATGTCGTTGATTAATATGATAACAAATATATATAGGTACTGCTTAAATACTCTGTTCATGAGATCCATGAATGTTGCAGGAGCGTTAGTCAAACCAAAGGACATAGCAAGGAACTCATAATGACCATAACGGGTCCTTAAAGTTGTCTTCGGGGTATCACTTTCTCTCACTCTCAACTGATAATAGCCAGATCTGAGGTCTATCTTCAAGAAGCAAGTGGCACCCTAAAGTTGGTCGAAAAGGTCATCAATTTTAGAAAGGGGATATTTATTCTTTATGGTGACCTTGTTTAACTGATGGTAATCATTACACATCATCCTAAGGAAGCCATCTTTCTTTCTCACGAATAAGACCGGAGCGCCCCAAGATGAGACACTTGGTCTGATGAAACTTTGATCAAGAAGATCTCTTAATTGCTCTTTTAACTCTTTTAACTCGGCTGGAGCCATTCTATATGGAGGAATAGAGATGAGTTGAGTATCAGGAAGGATATCTATTTCGAAGTCTATTTCCCTATCAGGAGGGACTCTGGAAAGATCGTCTGAAAAGACCTCTGGGAACTCACTCACGACTAGGACTGACTGAAGAGGTGGTGTCTCAACACTAGAGTCATTAACTCAACTAAGTGATAGATGCACCCCTTAGAAACTAACTTTCTGGCTTTAAGGTATGAAATAAAATGACCCTTAGGCACTGCTGAACTACTCCTCCACTCTAAAACTGGCTCATTAGGATACTGAAACTTGACTACTCGAGTTCTACAATCGACTGAGGCATAACAAGCATGAAGCCAATCCATACCTAGAATAACATAAAAATCCATCATGTCTAGCTCAACTAAGTCAGTCATGGTGTCTTTGTGATAGACAAAGATGGTACAATCACGATAGACTCTTTTTTCTAGAATAGAATACCAATAGGTGTGGAAACACTGAAGGGCTTAAGAAGTTGTTCGGGGAAAATGTTGAACCTCATGGCTAGATAAGGAGTCACAAAAGACAAACTCGCATCTGGATCAAGTAAGGCATAAACATCAATAAAAAAGACTTTAAGCATACCAGTGACAACATCTGGTGAGTTCTCCTGATCCTAGTGACTAGCCATAACATACAGACGATTTATACCTCAGCCTGTTCCTAAAGTAGCTCCTCTCTGAGTAGTCCTATATGTTGGGGCTGATGAAGAAGATTGGGCTCTATTGCCCCATTACCCTGCCTATTCTTACGACACTCTCTCATTAAATGACCCGTCTGGCCACACTTGAAGCAGCCATTGGAGCCATCATGACATTCTCCTGGGTGGTTTCTACCACACCTAGTGCAAGTGGGAGTCCAGTTAGCCCCTTGCGCCACACTACCTTGAGATTGAATACCCTGAGCTCTGAAATTTTGGGAATTTTGATTCCTACAATCATTCCTATTTCTTGGTGGAGTGCATTAGCTGATGAAGGGACAGGTCCAAATGACTTCTGTAGACACGTAATTTTTGACCGAACCTAAGGTTTTATGCCATTTTTATTCCTTAAATATTTCTTCTAGGTCTAAATTAAATATTTTATTTTTCATCGTATTTTAGTAAGTTTGTTTTAAAAGATTTAAAAACTACAAAAAATATATGTTTTCTTTTAATTTAAGTTTTAATAAATAAACTAGTATTTCTTAATTATATTTTTAGACTAGCTATTTGATTTTTATTATTTTTTTATTAATTCAAAATAGTTTGTTAATATTATTATTATTATTATTTTAATTATATTTAATTAAAAATAATTACTAACCTAAACTACCCCATTAACCTTATTAATCTACCCACTCCCTTACATCTTTCCCACTACCCCTCTCACCCAATACCTCACATCTCACACCCATTATCACATACAACCACAAAACCACAAAAAGACAACAATCAGAAATACTCCATGACCAACAATCAGCAAACACATCCCACACACACAGAGGCGTATCCAAAATTTCGAGACGAGGGGTGCACTATTGTAATATGATACTCCGAATATGGGTTCACACATCTATATTTCAATATTTTTAAAAAAATATAACACTATTATATATGATCTCGGGAGGGGAGCCTGGGTGCACGTGCACCCGGTGACCCCCCCCTAGATACGCCCCTGCACACACACCTATATACATACGACTACATTCACCAAAAATTCCATACACTACTACAGACGTAGCAACACAAAAAAAATACACACCTATATACGTACTACTACATACACTCACACGGAACAAGAAAACAAAAAAACATAGACACCACCAAAAATACATCACGCACACACAAATACAGACACACGAGGAGAAGGAGAAAAAAAGAAGAAGAGAAAAGCAACACACACACACGTACAGAAGACAGAAAAGAAAAAGGAAAATGGAGATCAACCATTTTTTATTCCTTCCAACTCCACACCCCCTATATTCACAAACACCCATTGAAAACAACACCCAAAGATACTGCCAAAAACACACGCACACATCTGCCCGAATAAAGGAAAAAAAAAAGAAAAATCACCCTTAGTCATAAACAAAGGTTGAGTTCAAGGTTTACTTTCGTGGTTTCAAGTTCGTGATTCCTTATTGGAATTATTTTCTTTTCGTGAATTGATTTTTGCAAGAGGTACCCTTTGACTTTTTTATTGTATAATTTGATTTTATGATTATATAAGATTTGATTTCAATATTATGAAGTTGCTCAAATTTTATGTGTATTGAATTTTGATGTTATAATATTGAAATAATTCCTCTTTATTTTATTAAATGTTGTCTTCCATCCTGTACCATATGCTACTATCAATTAAGTGTCTTTTATATTCAATCAAAATTAATCAAATGCCTGAAAGAATTATTCTAATAGTTTGTTTAGTCAAATTTATCTAAAATTAAAAATGTTTATTTTAGAAAAATTAAGAGATGAAGAGTTAAACATTTTTATTTTATTTTTATTTTTATTTTTAACGTCTTTTATCATAACTTGTAAGTATACTAAAAATGTAAGTACATCTATATCGAATTTGAATATGAAATAACTTTTTTATTTATTTAAGATTTTTTTAGATTCTTATTATTTAAATAGTATTCGTGAATAAATAGTTAAAAGTAATTTAATCACTAATAATACGCTTAAGTTGTCTAGTAATAGGTAAATATTAGGATATATGACCCGTTTTAAAAGCCTGTTTCGATTAATAATGTGGTTGCACATTTTTTTCTTGAGACATTAAAATAAATTCAAGGATGCGGTGACGCACCTTGTCCAATAATATAATTAACTTTTATTAACTTAAAATAAGAGACTTAACAAAATTATTAGGTGTGATGCGAATAAGACAGTTATGTCTCTAAATGTCAAAATCAAGAATGCGGTTATGCATCTAGGTGGAGACCAAATAAAAGTTAAACAATAAAAATATGAGCAAATCGTGGCCTATAATAATATATCCAAAAAATATTTTAAAATAAAAGTTACCGTGCTGGAACCACGAAACTCGAGGGATGCCTAATACCTTCCCCTCGGTCAACAGAATTCCTTACTCGAATTTCTAATTCGCAGACCAATATAAAATAAAAAGTCATTTCCTTTTGATTAAGGATTAAGAAGAAAAGGTGACTTGGAACACCATGACTCAATTCCAAGTGGCGACTCTGAAAAAATAAAATAATCTCTAATCAATACCGTCACTTAAATTGGAAAAACCCTTTTCGCCGGTCGAAAAAGGGGTGTGACAACTTCTGCTGAAAAGATGACCGATTTCCATTTATGGTCTTCTATTGGCCAGTTTCATGACTTGTTGTCTTGGCCCTCTTGTTGCAAAACTCTTCTCTGTCCTTTAACTTATCTTCCTCAACCTACTGCACATGAATCATGAGCCTAGCTATGTCCATGTCACCTATCAACATAGTTGTGTTACCTTCCTTACTCAATAAGTGGGATAGCCTGGACACGAACAAACTCATGCTGCTCCTTATATCTGCCACCATTTTCGGAGCATATCGGGATAGCTGAGTGAACTTGAGGCTGTATTCCTGCACACTCATAGCTTCCTATTTCAGATTCAGAAACTCTCTCACCTTAGCTTCCCTTAGCTCTCAGGGAAAGAAGCGCCCCAAGAAAGCATTCTAAAACATAGTCCAGCTCAAAAGTGGTGCCCCCTCTGCCCGATTCATCTTCCACTGATCATACCGTATCCTAGAAACACCTTTGAGATAATATGAGGCTAACTCCACGCGCTCTGAATCAGCAACACGCATGACCTCAAACACTTTCTAAATCTCTTCCACAAAGCTCAAACACAAACTCTGGGGGATTCATCCTAAAAAACTCACGGATTCTGAACGTATCAGCCATATCCTGACAACCCACTCCTCATTGACCAGCCTAATTTGCCACAACCTGAGTCAGCATCTGAATAGCATTCCTGAACTCAGCATTGGTGAAATCTCCCTGAGGGAGTTGCACTTATAGTGCATTGGGAGCTTCTTGACCTTAAGGATTGGCATTCCTCCTAGCAGGACGTCCTCGAATAGCTCTTCATGGAGGCATGATCTGAAAATACATGCGTAAGCACGAGTTAGAAGAAACTTTTATAGAGTTGAACTCTATCGCACAAACAAGAATAAGAAAAAAGTGAAAAGTTTCTAAATGTCGTAGCTTCCTCATTAAAGATGTGGCACGCTTCACATTGATAAGAAGAACATACTAGACACGGCTTCATAGACACCCCAGGACTCTTGAACTTTGTGCTCTGATACCAAGTTTGCCATACCCCGAACCTACACCCCGGACGTGGCCCACACTCGAAAATCCTTACTGGTCCCCAAGTGAACTCTTGGTCTACTGACTCTTTAGCGAAAGACTTACTCAAGCCATATGCGGCTTAAAACAAAATTCGATCATTTAAACTCAAAGTCAATACTCAACTCAAACGTCTAAAAATACTCAATGTAATAAACATAATAGTTGTATGATACTTTAACAAGAACTCTAAGGACATCTCAAATCTACCTATCTATGAAGCCTCTAATAGTAAGATAGATGCTGGGACAAGACCACGACATCTCAAAGCTACTAAATTGAAAGTAAATGTGAAGTCCTCCCAAATGCAAGAAGGCTCACCAAAAGCTATCTGAAAAGCAAAGTGATCTCAACGAAGTGCATGTTAATGATCCTGAACACCTGTATCTGCATCATAGAAAGATGCAGGTCGAATGATATCAGTACATGATATGTACGAGTATGTAATATAGCAGCTGCGAAATAAGTGAAAGAAGGGACTGCAACAGATAAAATATACTCAAGATGAATGTAAAGCAACAAAAGAGCTAAATCATTTATAACTTTACAAATACTTACTCATCTCTGAACTCCACATAATAGGTGATATATGAAAATACACTTTAACTCTAATTGGGAGATTCTCTAACCGACAATCATCACTATGAGCTACGTGATGATACAGTATCTCGTCCATACTGCCAGAACTGTCTTATACCTTGCTAGGGTATAGAACCTCTCAATTAAGTGGATCCACTAAGCAATAAGGAATCATCTAAAAAGTATGACCCTTTTTACCCATGTTGGTGACATGGTTTATGAGGATGTTGAGTTGTCTGAACTCGTCCCCATATCGTGCTCAATACTACTCCCAATAATATATACTCATGCTCAAATGTATAAAGCATACTCTTTCTCTGGTTTTGAGGTAATTGCTCAAAATATCATCTTAAAAGAGGTAATGCTCTGAAGTATCTCTGAACTCATTACTCATTTAGAAAACAAGGTTTCTCTATTCTCAATGCAAAAGGTGTTACATTTGGGAATACTTAGTTTCCATATACTCTTACTCAAATCATGTCAAAAATTCTTTCTCAAAACTCCTCTTTGCTTTTTCAGAAAACCAATTTAAAACGATTATGTTTGTTTGAAAGATCCTCAATAAGAACTCAATGAATACTCAAGGATAGGGTTCATACTAAAAAATATACATGAACAATCAACTCAACAATCTCAATGCACAATATACAACAACTGAATAATTAGGAATAGAAACTCAAAATCAGAAATTTAAGAACTCAGAACTCAACATCAAACTCATCTCAAGAATACTCAAAACTAAGGATAAAACCCTAGATTAATCTTTTACTGATTCAAAATAGATGTAGGGCATGAGGACGAACTAGTCCAATATTATGATAGCCTTACATACCTGGAAGAACAAAGTTCTTAACGAAATCAATGAAAACTCGAAGAGAACTTGAAAACCTAGCCTTTTCTCCTCTTGGAACCTTGCTCTAATGACTTGAAGTGTTAATGAACGTAAAAGAATTGATTAATACTATCTAAAACCCATATCGTAAATATGAATTTTTCCTTATTCACTTAGGTCCTGCCACTAGTTGAGAAAATTTCCTTATCACAAATGCATAGAATCAATGGCGGGTATTTTTTAAAATTCGATTGACTATGCCAAAGTATGAAGGTCTGTCTCATATTTTTTAACTAAGGAAAATATTTTTCATAATCCCAACAGTTGAATTTTCAGATAAACTAAGATATCTTAATTGAGACATGAGCCTGTTTTGGGTATTTTTGGGGTTTGAGACTTTTATTTTATTTTATTTACATCCAACTAGTAATAAAAACTTATTTCTAAATCATTTCTTATCTAGAACAAATATATAATTCAATTACATATTGTATTTTCTTTAAAGATGTCATCTTTGCAGGTAATGTTTTTCGATCTATTCATTTCAAATGGTGTTGAACACTTTTGATTCTAAAAGTTATTTACCCATGGAAGTCTTTAAGTTTTTAAAAAAATTTTAAAAAAAGATTTTGGAATGTTTCTTTTAATCTCAAATAGTATATATGTAATGCACGAATTTGCTACAGAGTTACCTCTTCTTACAGTGAAGTTTAATTATTTTTATACAGGTTTTGGGAGGTTTAAAGGATACTTTACCCCTTTCCTTTAGGATAACTAGAACTCTTACCTAGAATCACATAAGTTAAGTAGATCATTAATTGGAGTTAATTTTAGCATAACTTAGTTAAATATTTAGGTGTCCTAATTCATCTTTAAAATAATTAGGTGGCGACTCCTTAAGTTAAATTATTTAAGAATCACTAATATTTTGTACACTAGTTTAACCTCGAGTTAAAATGGGTATAACATCTATTCCAAAGTCAATCTCTCTTTCGGGAAACACTTTAGGGAATTCATTCACTATCGGTATTGACTAAGGAGTTGGGGTTTCAGAACTAGTATCTTTAATCCGAACTAGATAATAGATATAACACTTTGAAATCATCTTTATGGCCTTAAGGCACGAGATAAACTGATCTATAGGCACTGAAGTACTACCCTTTCATTCAATGACTGGTTCATTCAGAAACTGAAACTTAACGACTATGATTCTACCTTGTAGTTAATTCATGCCAAGAATAATATCATGATCAATCATGTTTAACTCTACTAGATCAACGGGGGTAATTTTATGAAAGATAAAAACTGAGCAATTTCTGTATACTTTAGCTACAACTGACTCACCAACCGAAGTAAAGACAGAGAAGGGCTCTAATAGGACTACGGGACTGATATCAAATTTCATTACAACATAAGGAGTCATGAAGGAAAGTGTGGCTCTTGGATCTAACAAGGCAAGGATTCATAAAACTTATTGTTGCTTTATTCACATAATGTTTATAAGTATTATATGATCCATCCATTTGCATGGATATTTGTGGATTTGGTAATTCTTGTATTAAATTTGGCGGTATTATTTTACTATTTAATATACTTTTTGTATAACCTGAATCTGCTAATGCTAAAGTTTCTATTTCATAGTCTTGAATTTTTATTCTTGCTAGTATTTTAATAGTACTTATCTTTTTATCTTCATTACATATTAAACTATTTGAAACAGTATTTATTAATTCTTCTTCTGATTCTAATTTTTCTTGTTGTAAATCTTCTTCTACTTTTTCTTTTCTTTTATCTATTTTTTCCAATCTTTCTTCTAGGATTTCTACCCTTTTTCTTAAAAGTTTAATTTCTTCTTCTAAATCTATCTTTTTTATTTTTCCAATTTCCAAAGGTTTAGTTATTATTTTTTGTTGTATTGGTTCATTTACTAATTTTTCTAATTTTTCTAATTTTTCTATACATGGTATACATCCTTCTATATAACATTTACTACATTTAGCTCTTCTATTTTTTCCTGGATACCAATGGCATATATAACATTGATTACTATCTAAACCTTTCCCTTGTTCAAAATTATGTTCACAATTTAAAGATATATTTACCATATCCTGATTTTCTATTTCTTCTAAATTTAAATGTTCTAAACCTATTGTATTTATAAATTCATCTTGTTCAGAATCAGAAGATTCCTTCTTTTGTTCGTCATTTACTTCCATACTTACAATTGAGTATATACTTTCATTGTCTGACATATATTCATCTACATTAATTAAAGTTTCTTGAAAATCTTCAATTAATTGAGCATTTCTTGTTCTACTATTATTTCTTTTAGGGCAAGTATTGGCTAAATGTTCTTGACTTCCACAAGTAAAGCATTCTAATTTATTTTTATAATTTCTATTTGTATTATATTTTCTTACATGACTATATTTATCTAAATATGGCTTTCTTGCCATTGATTTTCTTAGATAATATTTTCTTCTTGGATAATTATTATTTCTATAATTCCTTTTATTTTTTCTGTACCTTTTCTGTGTATGTTCTTTATCATAATTTTGAGTTGTATATATACTTTTACAGAAATTAGTCTCATTTTGTTTTAATTGTTTTTGTATTTGTATATTTGTACATTTTTCTTGTAATATGGACATAATATGTTGTATTCTTTGTCCTATTGACCATTTTCCATCTGGATTTTGTATTACACCTTCTCTTTTATACCATTTTTCTTCTATTTCTCTTCCTAATGCTCCTGGTAACTTATTAAAAAGTTTCTTTCCTAAGCTTGTATCAAAAGCATTTCCATTTATGCTACAATAATAAAAATATTCATTTAAAAGTTCTTTAATACTAAACCAATTACTTAGACTTAGTTGTTCTAACTTTATTACTGCATTTCTTTGTAATGTTATTAATCCGCTATTTGGGTTTTCTCCTGTTATTAAACTATGTATTTTATTTGTAAAATTATAGGGATTAGATCCCATATTTACCATTCCTTGAAATTCTTCAGGGAATTCTGTCTTATATGCTTCCCATAATCCTTTAGTAGATTCTCCTAAAAATGTCTCCATGTATCTATACATGGTTTCTGCATCATTTTCTTGATTAGTTTGTATATAATTTGCAACTACTATATTTTTCCATAAATCTATTACTGAATTCCATAATTGAGGGTCATGTGCTGCTATATTAAGTATTTTTCCTTTATTACCTCCTTCTTGAAGTCTTATAGGTTCTTCTACAGGTTGTCTTTTTCCTTTTGGTTTTAGATTTTCAGTTTGTATATCTGGGTTTACTCTATATACCCTATATCTTGGTAAATTTCCAGTGGTTGTTTGTACTGGTGGCATTTGACTTGTTTTTTGGAATGGACTCGAACTACTCGAGGCACTTTCCATGAGTTCTTTTATACTAAAATTTGTTTCACTTATTATAGATTCTTCTTCTTCTTCTTTTTGGTTTCTATATCCATAATTATCTTGTCTTAATCTACAATTTTTAAAATGTTCTTCTACATTTTCGAATTTTATCTTAGATTTTTTACATCCTTTACATTTAAAAACTATATTTTCATTATTATTATGTATTTGTTGTGCCTTTTTTATAGATTCATCTACTTCAAAATCTTCTTCTTCTAATATTTCTATATTCATTTGTTCTTCATATTCTGTTTCTTCCTCCTCTATTTCTTTTTGATCAGTATAACTATAATCTGTAAATCTTATAGAGGTTTGTCCCTTACTGTTTGTATACATTAAATGGTCTTTTGGTTTTAATATTTCTTTTTTACTTAAATTTTCTAGATTCCATTCTAAACCTGCATATTCTTTTGAATCTATTTTTAAAGGTTTCATAACTTTTATTCCTTTGTCTCCCATTAATCCTACTACATCTTCTACTTTTAGTTTAAACTTAGTATTACTACTAGTAGCAATTTTTCCAATAAATCCTATACATATTAATAAATTATTTCCACCTATCATTTCTTCATATCCTTTAGTCTGTATGCCTATTTTTATATGTTTAGCAAAATCTTTTATACTTAACATAAAATCTGGACTACAACAGAATAATCCACCATTATTTGTCATATCTACTTCTGTTAATCCTATTATAGATTTCTTTAATTCTGTCCATCTATCATCATATATTGTTATTAAAACTTTTGTATCTAAATTTTTTCTAGTTAATCCTTTTAATCCTATAACTATTAATCACATATGCATTAAATTCATATTTGAATTTATTATTTGTTTTAAAGATTCTTTACTTATTAAATTTAAACTGTCACTATCTTTACCTATTACACATAATTGTTCTTCTCTATAATGCTTATATAATTGTGCTTGTCCTGAGAAAAAACCTGTATTGTATAGTATTTTTGGATTTAAAAGTTTTAGTCTATTTTGTTGGAAAATCTGAATATCTTTATCTACATCTATTACTTCTTCTAACTGTTGACTATTACTTGGTTTATTTTTAGAAGAGTCTAAATTTTTTGCTAATATTCCTCCTCTTAAGTTGTCTTGAGAGAAACTTGATCTTGGTCTGTCTGTTCTTCTTTTAAACGGAAAAATTTCCATGGTTTATTTTTTATTTTTAATTGTCTATCTTCTTTTGGAGTAATTTCTATTCTTTTTAATTGGTCTATTAAATCTTCTATATTATTCTCCTTTACTATTTGATTTTTTTCTCTTATTTTTTCTTTACTAATTCTATCTAATTTATTATTTAACTCTAATAATAATAAAATTATTGTATTATTTTGTTTTATTATAATACTATCTGCTTTGCCTAAAGGCGAATGATCTGACAATCCTTCTGAATTAGGTTGTATTAATTCTGATTTCTTTAAAATTTCTAAATATAATGGATTATTCATGAAAGTACAATTTCTTCTATTTTAGCTATTTTTACTTTTAAGTCTTTTATATCTTTTTCTAATATATTTAAATTTCCTATTTTAATATCTTTTATTTCTTGACTTTTAATTTTTTTATTTAAATCTTCTTGCTGATTTTTTAAATATTCTTGATTTTGTTCTAATCTTTCTAATATTTTATTTTGTTTTATTTGCAGGTCTTTTAGCTTTTCTATATTTTTTAATATTTTATCTTGTTCTAATTGTATTGTTTCTCCTAAATTTATTATTAGATCTGTAATACTATTTAATTGTTGATCTGTACCATGTAACAAATGTTCTCCTAAATTAAAATTACACCTTAATACAGCTTCGTCTTTTAATTTTCTGTATTTCTTTTCTGGTATTAATTTTAAATCTAAATATTCTAAATCCCTTAATTTAGCTATGGTTTCTTATTTATTATATTTTATTCTTAATTTTCTTATATATTTTTATTCTAATTTTGATATTTTATTTATAAGGAAATTTAATCTCTTTTTATCTTGTTTATTTTTATTTAATTCTATATATTTTGGATATAATGAATCAATTCTTTTTCTTAATTTTTGTAATTTAGATATTTTAACCATTTATCCTAAAGGAATCCAAATAGGTCTTTGTTTTCGAAATTCTATTCTTATTTTAATATATATATATATATATATATATATATATATACATATATATATACACACATACATATACATAAATATATGTATGGTTTGATAAAATAAAATATAAAAAATTATGACGATGATCGATAAAAATGATTGTGGGAGGTTATTGATAGTGATCATGATTTGTTGAAAAGGTTTGCGGTATTCGTGCAGTATCCGTGGTAAGAAAGGATGGTGGGTGGCGATAACGGTGGTTGGTGTTGAAAATTGACAATGGTATTATAATGCTACAAAATACATAAACAATTGAGAAAGATATGATCTTACATTGTGAAATCAGAAAAATAAGATAGAAAATCAAAGAGTGAAGACTTCACAGAAGATTAATTGAAAGTGCTTACAACTGAATATAACATTAATTAGTCATAAAGATCTTAATTTTACTTTATTTGTAAATTGAACGCTGCAGGGGCATTGCTCAACCCAAAAGACATGACTAGGAATGCATAATAGTCGTACTGAGTTCTAAAAGAAGCCTTAGGGATGTCCACCACCCTAATCCTCAAGTTGTCGTAGCCTGATCACAAATATATCTTAGAGAACACCGCATCGCCTTAAAGGTGGTAAAAAAATCATCAATATGTGGCATATGATACATGTTATTTATGGTCACCTTGTTTAGCTTCCTATAGTCAATACACAAACGTAAGGTACCATCCTTCTTCTTTACGAATAGGATAGAAGCACCCCATGGAGACACTAGGTCTAATGAACCCCTTAATCAAGAGATCCTGGAGTTGTTCCTTAAGCTCCATCAACTAAATTGGAGCCATCCGGTATGGAGTAATAGAAACTGGTTGTGTGTCCAACTCAACATCAATGCCAAAATCAATATCACAATCAAGAGGAAGACCACGCCGATTAGTAGGAAACACATTAGAGAACTCTCTAACCATAGGAACTGACTCAAAAGGAGGACTATCAGCACTAGTATCATGAACATAAGCAAGATAGGCTAGACACCTCTTCTCTACCAACCGTTGCGCCCTAAAAAATGAAATCACACCCCTCAACATATGGCTATTGGTTCCTATCCACACAATTGGAGGTATAGCAAGAACGCACAAAGTAATAGTCTTGGAAAATCAATCCAAGACCATATGATATGGAGATAGTCAATCCATGCCTAGGATCAAGTCGAAATCCATCATATCTAACATAATTAGGTCTACCCAAGTGTCATACCCCAAGATGGTCACCACATATGATATATACACTTGATCCACTACTAAAGAATCACTTATGGGGGTATCTTCACGCATAGGCACAAATAAAGACTCACAAGATAATTCCAAATGCTTAGCATAATAAGCAGACACATATGAGTATATAGACCTCGGATCAAACAAAGCGTATGCAGGTTGATGAGAGATGGAGATCGTATCTGTGATGACGGCATCTAAAGTCTCCACCTATGGCCTACCTAAGAAAGCATACATATGGATGCATCCACCTCGCCTTCCTGACCTTCCTGAGTGAAGACCACCTTGGGTACCTTAGAGACCACCTCTGCTCTACCCTATGCACCACCTCTAGTCAGCGGTATCGGGGCCTGAACATGTCTCCTATGGTGACTAATCATAGAGAAATATCTAGCAAAGTGGCCCAACATGCCACACTCATAACAACCAATACCAGAAGCAAACTCTTGAGACAACTCGATTGAACCCGACTGACCACCATGGCCTGAATACCCTGAATATGCAACTCGCGAAATCTGTCATGAACCCTGGTTCACCTGACCACTAGTACCCATAATACCACTATTTGTAAGTTGTAGGGCCACCTGAACTGGACTACTACGCTAAAACTAATGTGGGTAACCTCTACCTAGGAAACATCTACCACTGGACTAAGCACCGTTAAAACTTCCCAGACAGCGGAGCCTCTTGTCGCTGCCTCCATAAGCCTCGTGATGTATCCCCTCAATGGTGCACACATGGTCAACTATCTGAAGGAATGAACAACCCGATGCCACTATCTTCTCTATAGCCAACCAAAGGGGAAATGCCAACCCTCTGACGAATCTACACACCCTATCATGATCTGTCGGCATAAACATAGTTGCATGCCTAGCTAGCTCATTGAATCCTGTCTCATACTTTAAAATTGACATCGATCCCTGTGACATGTCTATGAACACATCCCACAACCGTTCCCTGAAGTTGCGAGGTACATACTTCTCAAAGAAAGCCTTAGAGAATTGAGCCCAATTTCGGAGGTGACCCAGCTAGTCTACACTCAAGATAAGACTTCCACCACTACTTTGCTGGTTTATCCATCTAGAAAGCAGTTTAGTCAACCCCATGCACCTCCACCAACCTGAGGTTGTGTAACCTCTCCTAAAAACTCACTAGAAACTCATAGGCATCCTCACCCGCAGTGCCTAAGAATCGGGGAGGACTCAACTTGATAAACTATCCCAACATCTTCTACTCCTAAGAAGACATAACTGGCTTAACTGCCAAAGGCAGAGCAATTATCAGAATCAGTTGAACCATAAAGCGAGGAGCTGTAGCAACAGGCTGCACCCTTAGAACTTGAACACCATGTGACCTTTATTGGGCTGATGTTTGAACCTCATCTCAAACCTGAGGGCTACCTGAAGTAATAGGAAAAATCCCTACCTGGGACATACCCTCCATAAAGCTGAGGATCCTAGGAAGAGTGTCATGTAGTATCGACGTGGCAACAAACCCTGGTGGAGGCTAGGTTGACCCCACACCATCCGACTGACGATAAATCTGCTTAACCTCTATAACTGGGTCTGGTGATGGTGCTTGCTCCTGACCCTAAGATGGTACTACAACTCGTTCTTTACCTCGACATCTAACCCTATCTGAGGCTCAATCTGTAGGTGCAAGAGGATCTCTCCCATCCACTGACGAACTCATCCTAGCCATCTGAGAAGGAATAAAACAAAAAAAGTTTAAAAGTTTCTACAGTCAAGAATGCATGATAAGAAACAAGAAAAGGAAATTATTCTTAGAAATTCCCTATAGCCTCTCAAAGATAGGATACATACACCATTGTACTAATCTATGAGACTTTACAAAGCACTTGCTCCTGGTAAGACAGGTGAACGTAAAGTTTTGATACCACGTTGTCAAGACCTAAAATTGGACCATGATGGCGCCTACTATAACCTCGAATATGCAAGACTAAACCTTAAGCTGAAGAAAACAATCTATTAGAAAAGTATGAGTGGAAGTAGAAATAGAGATACAAAATAGGGCCCGTAGCATAGATATATAAATGTGATACAAATATACAAAATGGGCCCAAAAGTAACCGAGAAAGACAAAATATACACAAGAACCAATCTTGGACATGGTGTCACCGATACAGACGCATCTAAGTACATAAAGGACTATATACATCAAGTGTCTCTAATAAAATTACAAAATATATAGACAAGTACAAAAACAAGGAAAAGTAGTAAGTTTTCGGACACCAATAGCTCACCACAATCCATGTCTGGTACGGCCACATGAGATCCAACACTTAGTGAGGGCGGCTCATACTAGGAGCCGCATAAGAAAAAGATGCAAAAGTGTAGTATATGGAGTACCCAGTAGGCATTGTAGATCGACTGAGCTCAGAAAGATCATGTATATAAATAAGAAGTATGATAGTACTAACACTACAATTTAAGAATATTGAAGAGCGATAACTAACCGCCGAGAAAAGTAAGAAAGATAATACAATCAACAAGTAGGAAGAACCCAAATACAAGACAATCACAACCATTGCAATCAAACCAAGATGATGCAATGCAAAGTGGCCAATGCATAAAAGTGTAAGCCTAGAAGAAACCTTGAGCTGCCTGGAATGATACATTGGCCTTGTCAACCAATGAAGTGCAAGAAAAATATAACCCGAAATTCAAATCTACGATCCACCCCGGAGTACCTTCTCGATCTTATCAGTAAAAATAGATTTCCAATTTATCCAAAACATTATAAAACCAAATATTTGCCTCGAATTCGGGCGTCGAACATGAAATCAACAAGTTTTAAAGTATTTGTCGCCTTTAAGACATAAAAATACCTGAAATGGTGCATTTCCCATAAAATTCAAGTTTTTCACACCACAACCTCTTTATTTGATGTCCTAACATATCTCATCCACAAGATTAATTTCGGAAGTTCTACCTATCCAAATTCGGTTTTGTAAATTTTTATGGATTCCTTAAGGTCTTGGCTACAAGAATAACTCAACCAAGCCTAGAAATTAAACCCCACCCATTCCCGGATTGCTCTAGACCTCACTTAGTTCAAATTTTGTCTGAGGGTGGCTTAGCCTAAAATTTTTAAGTCACTATTCGAAAAAATTTCTGACACAAATTCTTTCACTATTGGCTTACTCATAACGACCGGGTTGGGTCATTACATACTTAACTTTCTATCATGTTCTTCTATTACTTCCTAAAAATTTTGACTTAATTGGATTCAAAACTTTGGTTCTAGTGGCATTTGGTTGAAGAAATTTATCTAGAGCTTGTACTTAAGAAAATTTACTAGTATCATAGAAAGAAATTAAAGGTTTCCTAGAATTTTAGTATACATATAGTTGCTTTATCTATTAGGTAATAAACATTGCTTTATCAACTAGTTTATTTGTTCTAGTTTAATTTCTTATCATACAGTTTATAGTATTAAACTTTGTATCTATCTTGGAACCAAATCATCATTTCCTCAATTTCATTTTGTTTGGTAAGATTCAAAATACAAAAGTCAAATTAACTCACATTTGGTTTGAATATGAATATAGAGTCTTCAGGCTTTTTGAGATAAAATTTACTATTTAGAAATCATGTAAAATGTATTATAAGTCACAATAATTGACAATTCAAAATA